>PVIY010004286.1:74875-104485 GCA_004026745.1 Myrmecophaga tridactyla
TATTTTTCAGTGAATTGACATTTAAATTTTAAATAAGTAGAGATTTCCTAGAGATCAGAATGTATTAAGAGAATGAATTGTTACTTTAAAAGAGTTATTCTTAACCTTTGTTTCTGAGAATCTTAAGAAAACTCTATATGTGTTTTTAAAGAAAATATACCTATTTATAATCACACAAAATTTTGCATACTATTTAATGGAGTTCATGTACTACCTGAATAACCACAGAGCAGCAACAAGTATGATACCCACTAGTATTTATTGAGATCTTATCCTATGCCAAGCAACATGAAGGGGCCTTTACAGGTAATTATTTTGTTCAAGCTGTACCCCGACTCTAAAATATCATCTTAAAAATGATAATTTTCATGGAAGACATGGTCTGTAGGACTTCACGTGTCCTTACCCATTTTATCTTCCAAAACAACCTTCTAACTGGGTACTATTACTATTCCAGTGAGGCCCAATTCTTTAGCATTTTACAGTATCACACCTGGGACCACTACTGTAATGTTCTGTTTTCCAGTATAAGTTCATAATTTGTCTACAATTTTTTATAACATCTTTATGTTATGATGAAATATTTCTATCCTCTAAATTCTGGTTTTATTAATACTAGAAGAAATTTCTACTGTATCTTAATCCCATTTTCTTACATCTCCCCTCTCTTCCAAGTTTCAGCAGGTTCAAGATTTTGTTTCTGATTGTTGCTTCTAATTAATTAAGATTGTATAAGTGCATACCAAAATACTGCATGGCTAATACCTCATGCAATATTCTTTATGAAAATGACCTTTATGGACTGATTAAAGACCTAAAGTCAATGGAAAGTAATAGACTCATAAAGAAATGACAGGTTTCTCTATCACTTACTTATATGTGTATGTTCAGTCTGCTTTGAAAAATAAATTTGTTTTCCATGTGCTCTCTGAATGTAACATTATGTTTTACATAATAACAAAGGTCATTAAATAGTATATATTTATTTAATTTTAATTTCCCCTTTCATAAATCCTAATAGGATATTATTTTGAAAAAGGAAAGATAAAGGATTACCATATTTATGTGTATCTTGTTGTCTCTTTACTCCCACCCTTTCCCACTGACAGCCAATAGGAGCCTTGAATCCAAAAAGAGCAGCATTCTTCACAGAGCGTTATGAATCGTGGGAAGATGATCAAGTTCCAAAGTTCCACTATGGTACTCATTACTCAACTGCAAGTTTTGTTCTCGCTTGGCTGCTAAGAATAGTAAGTTGAATTTGAATAATAAACCATGTCAAAATAAGTTCAATGTTGTGTAGAATATATAATAATTAAAATCATCATTTGGCAGACAATGGTGGCTCAGTGGCAGAATTCTCGCCTGCCATGCCAGAGACCCAGATTCGATTCCCAGAGCCTGCCCATGCAAAAGAAAAAAAAAAAAAAACCGTCATCTTTTTTTAATGCTAAGCAATTTCTAAATGTTTGAAGTTCTAATTTCAAGTATCTCTATATGCCATTTGGCGTGTAGTTTGTAACATATAACTGTAGAATTGCCTTAGAAATACTTCATCTGGAATTGTGTGGATTTTTTCCTTTAATTTGTCCCTTCAAATTGTTGATCTGTCACCAAATTTTAAATTGTGATATTGAATTCAAATGTAGTCTGTAAAGAAAAGACTAAAAATTATTTCATTAACACATACAAATATTCATATATTTGGGAAACTGTAATTGCCTCAAATAGAAACAGCTATGTCTGCAGGTAACACTGAGACTGCTAGGTATCAATAATATATTGTTTAAATAAGGAATGTTTCTGTAAAATTGAAAGGTGATTCATCTACTGGAAAGTAATTTCTTTGGGAAAGTGTTAGCAGCACATCATTAATTAAAGCTTGTTAGAAGGGTACAGGCAGACATAAATCCTACCAGTAATTTATGGTGCTTAGCTAATTTCAAGCAATTATGTACTAATATGTGTTTAAATGTTCTTTAACTAAGAGGAGGCTTTTAAATCTTCCAAACATTTTTTCTTTTCTTAATCATAAATTAAATATTGAGCCGTAACAGAAAAATTGCTTTTTTGACTATTTCCTTGTACTATGGAGAAATTGCAATATATGTTATACATGAATGTTATTAATAAATTGTTCTTGTAAAAGAGGTAAGTTTGAGAAAAATTTAAAAATACTAAATTTTAAAAATATTTAGAAATATTTCTTCCCAAATAAAAATAATTTAAAAACATTATTTTAATAATTGAGATATAATTCCCATTTCTGTAGCTAGTAGATATTACTGGCTAATATTTATTAGTCATTAAAATATTTACATATAAAGATTTATAAAAACCACATTTTCATGCATTTAAGAAACACATGGAATTTTTAAACTGACTATTTTTTAGGAACCCTTTACAACTTACTTCCTAAATTTGCAAGGAGGGAAGTTTGATCATGCAGATCGAACTTTTTCATCGATTTCCAGAGCTTGGCGCAACAGTCAACGTGATACATCTGATATTAAGGTGAGAAATCTTTCATTTTATAAATATTATTGCCAGAGTGTTCCTTGTTGAATGAATGTTGAAAATATATTTCTTATAATACAGCTCTTTTTACCAAGGATGAGCTAACAAGCTTCAGAGAATGAGGCCTAAATTAATTGGCCAAGAACTACTATACAGAATTTCTATCTGGCTGTCTGTGCATCTATCTGTGTCTGAAAGGATGAGCAGAATTGGTGTTAATTCTGCTTGGAATATTTGGCAAAATTCACCAGTAAAGTCATCTGGTCCTGGCTTTTCTTTGTTGAGAGACTTTTGATTACTGATTCAGTCTCTTTACTTGTTATTGGTCTTTGGAGATCTTTTACATCTTCTTGAGTCAGTGTAGGTAGATTATGTGTTTCTAGGAATTTGTTCTTATAATTGTTATTAGTATCTCATTAAAATCCATTTTATTTCTGTGGGGTCCTTAGTAACGCCTCCTCTTTCATTTCTGATCTGTGTCTTATTTTTTCTTTGTCAGATTTTTAGATTTTATTGATCCTTTTAAAGAACCAACTTTTTTTTGTTTCTCATTTTTTTTTCAGTGTTGTGAAGATTTTTTTTTAATACAGTTTTATTAAGGCATCCACACACCACAGAATCTATCTGAAGTACACAATCAGTGGCTCACAGTATCATCACATCACATAGTTATGCATTTATCACCATGATCAATTTTAGAATATTTTCATTACTTCAGAAAAAGAAATAAAAAGAAAAAAGAAAACCCAAACCATCCCATACCCCTTATCTGTCCTTCCCATTATTGACTTCTAGTATTGGTGTGGTACATTTGTTACCATTGATAAAAGAATATTAAGATATTAATGTTAACTGTATATATAGTCCATGGTTTGCAATAGGTATATTTTTCCCATATACTTCTTTATTATTAACTCCTTGTAAAAGTGCCATACATTTGTTCTAGTTCATGAAAGAACTCTTTTGTATTTGTATAGTTAATCATGGTCGTCATCCACAGGATTCACTGTGTTATATATTCCCATGTTTTAACTTACAGCTTTCCTTTTGGTGAAACACATGACTTCCCCTTTCCACCACATTCACACACAGTTCAGCACTATTAATTACACTCAAAATAATTCACTACTATCACCTCTATCCATTTCCAAACATTTAAGTTCAACCTATTTAAAAAGTCTGCACATATTTAGTATCTGCTTTGCATTCTATGGCCTCTTTCTATACCCTGGCAACCTATACTCTATATTTTACATTTATGAGTTTGTTTATTCTAATTATTTCCTATCAGTGAAATCTTACAATATTTGTACTTTGTGTCTGGCTTATTTCACTTAGGATGATGTCTTCAAGGTTCATCCATGTTGTCACATGACTCAAAACTTCATTCCTTTTTAATGCTGAATAATATTCCATTGTATACATATACCACATTTTGCTTATTCATTCACTGATTGATGGACACTTGGGTTGTTTCCATGTTTTGACAATTATAGATAATGCCACAATGAACATCAATGTGCAAATGTCTGTTTGCAGCCCTGCTTTCAGACATTCTAGGTATATATTGAATAGTGGGATTGCAAATCTGTATTTTGTTTTCTGAGGAACATCCAAACCATCCTCCACAGTGTCTGTACCATTTTACATTCCCACCAACAGTGAAAGAGTATTCCTACTTCTCCACGTTCTCTCCAACACTTGTAGTTTCCTGTTTGTTTATAGTGGCCATTCTAGGAGGTATGAAATGATATCTCATTGTGGTTTTGATTTGTATTTCTCTAGGAGCTACTGAAGCTGAGCATCTTTTTATGTGCTTTTTAGCCATTTGTATTTCCTTAAAAAAACAAATTGGTTTTGTTGATTCTATTTTTTGTTCTTTATTTCATGTACTCCATTTTAATCTTTATTTCCTTTCTTCAGCCCACTTTGGGTTTAGTTTGCTTTCCTTTTTCTAGATCCACTGGTTGTTAAATTAAGTCTCTGATATGAGATCTTTTTTCTGTTTTAATGTAAGCATTTAGAGCTATAAAATTCCCTCTCAGAACTGCCTTTGCTGCATCCTATAAGTTTGGGATGTTGTATATTCATTTTCATGAACTTCAAGATTTATCTAATTTTCCTTGTGATTTCTTCTTTGACTATTTGTTTATGAATCTATTCTTCAATTTCCAACTGTTTGTGAATTTTCCAGTTCTCCCTCTGTTATTGATTTCTAGCATCATTCCTTTTTGATAGAGCATACATTAAATTATTTCAGGATTTTTTAGTTTATTGAGACTTGTTTTGTGATCTAAACTATGGTCTGTCTTGGAGAATGACTGATGTACAATGGAGAAGAATGTGTGTTCTCCTACTGTTATGTGAGGTGTTCTATAAGGTAAAGCTAGGTCTAGATGCTTTACAATGTAATTCAAGTCCTCTGTTTGCTTTTTGGTTATCTGTCTAGATGGTCTACACATTATTGTAAGTGATGTATTGAAGTCTGGTAATATAAATGTAGAACCATCTACTTATACCTTCAAATCTGTCAATGTTTGCTTCATATATCTTGGTGCACTGCTGTTGTGTATATATATGTGTATATATATTTATAATTGTTAAGTATTCTTGTTAGATGACCCTTTTATTAGTATTTAGTGACTGTCATTTGTAGCGGTTTTTGTCTGAACATGTATTTTATCTGATGTTAATATAGCTACCCCTGCTGTTTTACTTACCATGAATGGAATTTTTTCCCATCCTTTCACTTTCAGATTACATTTGTCTTTGAATTTGAGTTCCTTGTACACAGCAGATTAGGTTCTGCTTTTTATCCATTCAGCCATTCTCTGCCTTTTGACTGGAGAATTGAATCCATTTACATTTAAATTAACTACTGGTAATATCAGGCAGGTCTGTCTTCTGCCATTTTACCATTTAGTCTGTGTATCTCTTAAAAATTTTTGCCCCTCAGTTCTTCTGTTAATGCTTACTTTCATTTTTATTTGACTTTTTATGCTGTACCATTTTGAGTGCTTTCTTACTGCCTTCTGTATACATTTTTTTCTATAACAATGACATTGTTTTAACATTGACAACTTCTGTAGCATACACATACATTGTTCCTTTGCCCCTGTGTCCTCCCACCTTTGTGTTGTACTTGTTACAAATTAGTTCTTTATACTTTTATGTCCAATGCCTATGATTTAACCTTACATTTTATGCATTTGTATTTTACAACCAGTAAAATGTTAAAGTGGTGTTACTTACCAAAAATATGATAAAATAATGCTGATATTCATAATTACCCATATGGTTACCTTTATTAGCGGTCTTTATTTCTTTATGCCATTTTGATCCACTATTTAGTGTCCTTTCCTTTCATTAAAGAACTCCCTTTAGCATTGCTTGCAGGACAGATCCAATGGTGACAAATTCCCTCAGCTTTTATTTGTAAAAACTCTGAAAAGTGTTTTTAAAATTGGTATATATGCTTTGGTTAGTTCCTGCACTCAAATCTCTGGCATATCACTAGTTGGGTAAAAACTTACAGAACAGCTAACTCAAGGGCTAAATCCCAGAGTTAACATTTTAAAAGATTAAAATGTATAGTGTGCAACAGAAGATTACGAGATAAAGAAACAGGAGATGATGGCTCATCAAAAGGAAGAGAATAAAAATCCAGAAAACATCAACAAAAAAGCCTAGACTTTGGACATACAGGACAAAACCAATTATCTTCAGTATGCACAAGCTGATGGAGGAAAACACAAAGAATGAAAGGATATCAAGAAAACAGTAAATGAACAATATCAGAATCTCAATAAAGAGAGAGAAATTTTAAAAAAAGGAACTCAACAGAAATACTGGAATTAAACAATGCAGTAACTAAAATGACAAATTCCAGTAGGGTTTCAATAGAAGTTTGGAGCTGGCAAAAGAAAGAATCAGTGAACTCAAAGACAAGACAATTGAAATGATTCAGGCTGAGGAACAGAAAGAAAAAAGAATGAAAAAAGCAGAGGCTAACAGACCTCTGGGACGCCATCATGCATACCCATTATGGGGTCCCAGAAAGAGAAAGAAAAAAAAAAGAGCTACAGGGAGGCTATTCAAAGAAAGAATGACCAAAAAAAATCCCAAATTTAATGAAAGATATGACTATACCCATTAAAGAATCCCAACACCAACCAAATAAACTTAAGGGAACCATGCCCAGACCTTTAGTAGTCAAACTGTCAAATGTAAGGGATAAGGAGAGACCTCTGAAAGTTGCAAGAAAAATTCAATCTATTATGTACAAGGGAGCTCCAATAAGACTGAGTGTCATTTCTTATCAGAAACCATGGAGGCATGAACGCAGCAGGACAAAATATCTAAAGTGCTGAAAGAAAGTAATTGCCAACCAAGAATTGTATATCGATCTGACTTTCTTTTAAAAATAGCTGTCTGTTGGCTGATGCTCTCCTTTAGACTTAGCCCTTGTATCAAGATCAGCCCAAGGCAGAGAAGCTCTGTTTCTTGTCTATGTCTTTTGAGATTGTCTTCTCCTGGTTGCTGGTAGCCTTAAGAGTTTCCACGTTTACAGGATTCAATGCCCTCGCTTCTCCTTAAGAAATAGAATTTTTCCCCTCTCCTGGGTACTTAATTGTGTGCCTTAAAGCTGATAATCCTTTGCCGCAGTCCACTTTTACTTAATTGTTTCTTACACTCCTTTAGCTGTCTGCAAACTGTTCCTGCCTTCAGGACAAGTTCTGTGTAGGCAAGCCTAAGACAAGTTTCTTAGGTTACCTCCCAATAGATTGTCACCAACATATAGACACCCCAGTACGTACATATGTGTGACTTTGCTCACTGTGGAGCAGGGCGAGGGACCTACAGTGTGTACACAGGCTGGCTTCACCCCACACCAGGCAGTAGTGGGGATGGGGGACCAGCAAGAGCACCACAAGTGTCTCCTACCATTTTTAAAAGCTGCATTTTTTTTGGTTTGACAGTAACTGTTACTAAAGTAACTGTTTTCTGGATTTTGAGGAAGTTGGCTCTGCCAGTTTTAGTCAGTTGTTCAATTATTCCATAAGGACAGTGTACCCTGAAGCATCTTACATTGCTGTCCTGGTCAAAAACCCATGCTTCTTTTTAAAGTGTTACATTTATCACTTTATAAAGCACATTTAATTTATTATAATGATGTAAATATTTGATTTAGACATAACCTTTTATTTTAGGTAGTATCATATTAATTATAATCTGGTCTTTATTGTATTTTTTTGTTGTTGGAGCATCTAGAAAATCTGGAGGTAATGTCAAACTATGTATAGTGATCAGCAGTGGAAATTACTTTATTCCATGGATTCTAATGAATACATACCTTGCCCAAAATATAGTATACATTTTGTAAAGTATTTTATGCCATTTTATAAAAATGAAATGTTTTGAGGTGGGTAGGAGACTCATCTAAATTTTTCAGAAACATGAAAAATAAGAACAGCATAATTTTCAAGTATTTAACTTGAATTATTACTTTAATATTTTAGAATCCCCATTTATTCTCTGCTGCCATTGTGGTAGTTAGGTTCGGGGTCAACTTGGCCAGGTGATGATGCCATAGGTGATGTTGCTGTGGATTTGAATCATTAGGTTATGAAACTCCTCTGTGGCTGATTGCATCTGCAGTCTCTAAGGGCAGTGCCTTCCTCAATGAGTGAGGTTTCATTTAATTCATGGGAAGTTTAAAAGAGAGAGCTCAATGCAGCACAGCCCAAGTAGCTCAGCATACCTCATCTCAGCACTCACAACTCTACCCAGACCTTTGGAAATGCAGGAAAGAATCTCCCTAGGGAAAGCTGTTGGAACCCAGAAGCTTGGAGAGAAGGCCAGCAGAGATCGCCTTGTGCCTTCCTGTGTAAGAGAGGCCCTCAGATGAAAGTTAGCTACCTTTCCTCTGAAGAACTGTATGTTTTAATTGAATAAATCCCCTTTTACTAAGAGCCATTCCATCTCTGGTGTGTTGCATTCTGGCAGCTGTGGCAAACTAGAACAGCCATTGGTCAGATAATTATTTTACTAAAATATAAAGGATATTTCCATCAAGAAAAGGTAAAAAATATGAGTTCTTTTTATTTCAGAGCAGTTAAGAGACTTTATTAAAAGGTTTTACTAAAGCATCTTTTTTTTTTAGTATCAGTTACCATTTTAATATTTGAGAATTTCCTTTGTGTTTCTGTGCAGTGTTTTCATTTCAGATATGGTCACTTAATGATGCTTTTTTACTTTTCCAGAAGAAGCAGTTCAGAAGCGTGTGTCAGGTCTCTAAGTTAGGCTTAGGGCAGTGCTGTCCTATTGAAATATAATGCAAGCCATAAATGTGAACCACATAGGTAATTAATAAATTTTCTTGTAGTAACATTTTATAATTTAAAAAAATTAAAATTAATTTCAATAATATGTTTTAACCTGATCTATCAAATTATTTTACATACATTCAAATAAAATTAATTATATATTTTACAACCTTTTTCACACAAAGTCTTCAAAATGTGGAATGTATTTCATATTTATGATGTATTTCAATTCAAACTAATAATACTTCACATGCTCCATAGCTACCTGTAGCTAATGGCAACTGTGTTGGGCAGGGAAAATCTAGAGCATTGTTTTGGAATCACACCAAGGAATAGCTTTGTACTTTTGGGTAGAACAGTGCCGTCATCCACTTTAAACAGCAATGTTCACAATATGTTCTTGTACGAAACATGAATTCTAAAGGTAGTAGCAATAATATGTACTTGAGGACTGTAATAGAAAGTTCTAAAATTGGACTAGGTCATCATCACTGTGATAAATAATACTTCAAACTCCCAGTAAATTCTGTGTTTCAAATCATAAAAATTCTCTGAAATTTAGAAATTGGATATTGAAGATTACACTTGTCTGCCTGAACCCTGAATAATTGCAGCCAAATTTCCTAGAACCAATCACAGACTTACAAGACTTGAATGAGCTAAGGTATCACATACAAGTATTAAGCAAGTATCTAAGCTGAAAGACAGTTCAATGTTACAGAGGTTTTTTCCTTCTCTTGAGGCAGCCTTCTCACTTCAGATACCCTTAGCACCAATAAATTCAGTCTCTTGGTTAAGTAAAGTGTGACTTGCTGCAGTGTAAGCACTTTTTCTTCTCTTCTATAGAAATGAGTTAAAGTCAGGATTAGAGAGTGGAAGGAGTAGTAAATGACATTATAGTTCATTATTTTAGAATGGGCCAATGGTAAATGAATCTAACGTGGGGATTATTAGAGAACTACTCCAGAATGTCAGAATTTAAAATACATTACTAAAATAATAACGTGTGATAAAAGTAAAATTCGAGTAGAAAGTAGAGGGATTCTAAAGTATTATTTGATTTTTTAATTTTTATTTTACTTAGGCTTATACACTATACAAGTCCTGGCTGTGATACAGCACCAAATAAGATGCACCCCTTGCCTTCGATGAGTTTTCACATTAGAGGAGATACTGACACTGACAATAAAACAAGTCCCTACAACTCATTATTATAGGTGTTGTGTGGGCATATAAGGCATCAAAATTAGAAAAGGGGAGAGGAAAGAGGAAATCCTGGGCCAATCATGAGGGGCCTTGTAAAATTTGTTAAGGAAATTGAACTTCCTTCTGGTGACAGTGAAGGGATATTGGAAAGTTTGAAGTAGAACAGTCACATGGACAGATTTTGTGGTTTTAAGAGATCACTGCAGCTGGTGTTTGAATATGTATTAACTATGGGCAAGAGTGAAAGCAGTTGGTTAAATGTTAAAGTAATTAGGCGAGAGGCATTGAAGGCTTAAACTTGATCGCAAATGGAGCTGGAGAGTTGTGGATAAATTTGAAACATATTTAGAAAATAAGAACTGTGAGGATTTGGTGACTGATTGGTCTTGTGTGATGAGAGGCAAAGTGAACTTAAATTTGATTTGGGCATTTGTATAGAGGCCACAAAAGAAATAAATTTAGTTAGGGCATAGGGATTTAGCCCCCTGTTTTCAGGCAGAACACTTCCTATATGAGGTGAATTGAAATCCCCCAAGATACATTGAATTAAGCCAGCATTTACTCATTATTTAGTAAATGTAATACATAGTAGAGAATACTTGGGATAAAATGGATAAGGTAAACATAGTTCTTAACTTCACGTATCTCAGCAGATGAGAAAGACAGATACGTATAAAACTTTCTAATACAAGTTAGACAATGATGAGTATTATGATAAGATTTAAACAAAATGAAATTCTGACTGGGGTAGTAGGGTTAGGTATGATATCATAGAGTAAATGATATTTGAGCTGTATTTTACAGGTTGAGGGGGAATCTAACAAACTTCTCAAATTTATGTCTCTAGCCTATACATTTCCCCTGGTACATTTTCTCCTTGACATCTCCATTTAAATATTAAGTGTATCTCAAACTTAACATGTTCAAAACACAAGTTTTGGTCTTCATCCTTTCAAACATGATTTCTCACAGTCTTCCCCATCTTAGTAAATGTTTTCCAGTTTGAGATTAGAATCTGTAATCCTTACCGTGCAATGCCCTACACATTCTACCCTTCACTTCCAAAATCCTATTACCTCTTGAACTCTTATACTGTTTGCCCCCTTGTTCAATCTGTTCTTTCTAAACAGGTGCTCCTTGCTATTCTTCAAATATTCTGGTTTACCAACTCAGGACCTTTGATTTTACTTTTCCTTTTACCTGGAAAATTTCCTCCAGATATCCCTATGGGTTTCCTCCTTCACTACTTTCAGTTCTTTGCTCAAATGTCACCTTTTAGTAAGGATTTTTCTGTTTCCTTATTTTCAATTGCATCCCTTACCCTATGCATTTTTACTCATGTCTCAACTTTATTTTTCTTTGTCTCATTCACCATCTAGCACACTGTACATCATACTTGTTTATTATGTCTCATCCTACTGGAACATTAGTGCCTTGAGAGCATGAGCTTGGAACCATTTTGCTCATTGATTTGTCCCCAGAACTTAGAACAGTGCTGGTACATAGTAGGCAGTAAATAAATATATATTAAATTAATTATTTGATGAAATGAGGAACAGTATTCTGAGTAAGGGAAATGATATGAACAAAGATCAGAGAAAATACTTGGTGTATTGGGGATGCTTATTGGTTTGTTTATTGTTCGTATGTGCTTGTGTGTATCATACATAAAAATGAGAGTGACATATGACATCAAAATGCAGTTAGATAAGTGTTAAAAAAATTATAATGGATACATGGGGGGAAATCTACCTATTGCAAACTATGGACTATGGTTAACAGTAATATTTGAATATTCTTTCATTAACAGTTATCAAATGTACCACATCAATACTATCGGTCAGTGGCGGGGGGGCGGATAAGGTGTACGGGAAGATTTGGGTTTTATTTTTTTATTTTTATTTCCTTTCTGGAGTAAGGAAAATGTTCCAGAATTGATCATGGGGATGTATGCACAACTATGTGATGATACTCTGAGCCAGTGATTGCATACTTCAGATGGTCTGTATGGTGTGTGAGTATATCTCAATAAAACTGTATTTAAAAAAAATGCAGTTAGAGTCTGTATTAGTTAGGATTCTCTAGAGAAACAGAATCAACAGAGAACACTCGTAAATATAAAATTTATAAAAGTGTCTCACGTGACCGCGGGAATGCAGAGTCCAAAATCCACAGAGCAGGCTGTGAAGCCGACAACTCCAATGGAGGGTCTGGACGAACTCCACAGGAGAGGGTCGCCAGCCAAAGCAGGAAATAGAGCCTGTCTCTTCTGAATCCTCCTTAAAAGGCTTCCCATGATTAGATTAAGCATCACTCATTGCAGAAGACTCTCCCCTTTGGCTGATTACAAATGGAATCAGCTGTGGATGCAGCTGACGTGATCATGATCTAATTCTATGAAATGTCATCATTGCAACAGACAGACCAGCACTTGCCCAACCAGATAAACAGGTACCACAACTTGGCCAAGTTGACACATGAACCTGACCATTACAGAGTCCAATACAGAGGACCCCAGTAACATTCTAAAGATATTTTGCTTTAATCTGTAGACCATTCAAAAAACATTTTCTGTAAACATATGGATAAATAATTTTGGCTTTACCGGACATGTAATCTCTGTCACAGCTATTCATTTCTACATTGTAACACAAAAGCATAGACACTGTGCAAACAAATGAGTATGACTGTCTTCCAATAAAACTTTATTTACAAAAATAGGTCATAGGAAGGATTCAGCCCATGGGTTATTGTTAGCTAATCCCTGCTGTAGGCAGTGGAAGTGTGAGTTAAAATTTTTTAACAAGGTATGGTATGATTGGCAACAGTATGAAAAATGGGTTCTGGAAAAAGGAGGAGAGCTAGAGGAATGGAAAAATATTAGGAAGCTATTACAGTTAGCCAAAATAAAAGATAATGAGAGCCTCAATTAGTTAAGTAGCTGTGCTGCTTTGAAATGATGTATGTACCATAGAAAAACCATATTTTAATCCTAATCCCATTTTGTAAAGGCAGCCGTTTCTTCTAATCCCTATTAGTATTGTACGTTTGAAACTGTAATGAGATCATCTCCCTGGAGAAGTGATTTAATCAAGAGTGGTTGTTAAGATGGATTAGGTAGAGGTGTGTCTCCACCCATGTGAGTGGGTCTCGATTAGTCTCTGAAGTTCTATAAAAGAGGAAACATTTTGGAGAATGGGAGATTCAGAGAGAGCAGAGCAGAACAACATAGCCACAAGAAGCAGAGTCCACCAGCCTGCAACCTTTGGAGATGAAGAAAGAAAATGCCTCCTGGGGAGCTTCATCGTACAGGAAGCCAGGAGAAGAAGCTGGCAGGTGACTCCATGTTCACCATGTGCCCTTCCAGATGATAAAGGAACCCTGACCGTGTTCACCATGTGCCTGTCCAAATGAGAGAGAAACTCTGACTGTGTTCGCCATGTGCCCTGTCACTTGGGAGAGAAACCCTGACCTTCATCAGCCTTCTTGAACCAAGGTATCTTTCCCTGGATGCCTTAGATTGGTTATTTCTATAGACTTGTTTTAGCTGTGACATTTTCTCGGCCTTAGAACTGTCAACTAGTATCTTATTAAATTCCCCTTTTTAAAAGCCATTCTGTTTCTGGTATATTGCATTCCAGCAGCTAGCAAGCTAGAACAGTAGCTAAGCAGTAAATTCAAGGATGGTCAAATAGCTTTACAAAAGCTATTTGTAAAGCTTTACCAAAGCTATTTGTAAAAAATATATAAGCCTGTGTGGACATCCTTTTACTGGTGATGTCATGGATATTCAATTTAAAAATCTATCTTATAATTTATTGTGTTAGTGATGATACAAATTTTATATTGGTATGAAATTAGTAGGGTCAGTAAAGTGTATTTCACACTGCTCTCAATTAAATAAATATATAAGACAACTAAGTCCAAAGAGATTTGAAATATTTTTAAAATAAATGACCATGCAGTATAGTAAATGTATAGTATAGTGTACATGCAGTATAGTAACTTTTAGCTTTAACAGTTAATCCTTGAAAGTATAAGTGTACACATGTAAATTAAATAATAATACAAAGTGGAGGTGATCATTGAATAGTTTTATTTGTGCCTCGTGAAACATGAGACCTTTGACTTGCCATTTACTACCTCAGAAACCCCATGGGTCTGCAATACAAAGATAAACTAGGTTCTTTTTACCTCCGACATTACAAGCAGCATGTCTTCTATGGTGGTAATATGTTGCATGGATACTGATAACCTGTATAGCCATTTGTAAGAAAGTGTTTAGCTTCAATTAATAGAACATAATTGCTGGAAAAAAATTTCTTGATATATTTAACAAAAAAAGCTTAAATTTTGTTGGTTGATAGTTTTAATTTTCTGAATAAAAATACTTTCATCAATTACGCTTCCTGATTCCCAACTTAATATGTAATAATTTAGAATTTTAAAAATGCTAAAAGAAAGTAAAGTTAAAGTCTTATCCTTTTCCATGGAGCCTTTGTGTATTTCTGGCTTCTGCACTCCTCCATTTTTTTTCTCTATCAGCTCCCCTTTTTCTATCAGTCACTCCTTCTGTCACATTATATCCACAATAGAATGAATTGAAGATGTCTCATGTTTCTCTTAATAATGTAAAATGCTCAGTCTAAATGAACTATATATCTGTTCATGCTTGTTTTTTATACATAATTTATGCATAACTTGCAGACTTGTTAATTTAATTACATCTCTTTAGCCATTTTCTTCTTCATTTATTAATAGTTTAAATGATGAATCCATATATTAATTTTCTTTTAAGTGTTAAAGTTTGTAGTCATACCTACAATGAACCCTGTCTTTTTCTTTGAAAAAAATTATTTGAAACACTGAATAGTTTTTTTCTTATGCTTTCTCTATAGTGTGCAGGAAAAAGGAAAACTTTTTTCCTCTACTTGTAAGGTACTTGGAAAATCTCAACTCTTCCTGAATTATAAAACTATACATATGTCAGGTTTAATTTGCTTTTTGACTAGTGCCCTACGACATTTTTTGTCCACGTAAAAATGTGGCCAGTGTGACAGTGTTCATTAATGTGTTCGTAGACACTCATATTAACTATTTTCCCTGCATACTTCTTACAAAAAGAATTTAAGGTGGACATTTTATTTATGCCTTCTCTGTAGATAACACAGCTTACCTTATGTCTGCCTTATTAATGTTCATTCTCTTCCCTAATTATAATTTCCTTGGAAATAGGAACCTAGAATAACAAAGAGCCCAGTGAAAGTGTCTATTTCAATTGTGGAAGTGAAAAATATGTTAAAGGCAAAAGAGAGAACTGTAAAATACTGAGAGTGTTCATCATAAAGTGAGGGACATGTTAAGTCTTTCCATCATTGCTAATAAAAAAAAATAAACTGTTTTAAATGTGATTGTTTTTTTAATAGAAATTGTGTCTCAAATATGTGGAGGCATATATTTTTTATAGATTTTGAGATATATCCATTTATCATATATTTCATCCAAATTATACAATCAGTATCTCACAGTATAATCACTTAGTTGTGCACTCATCACACTCACTTTTAGACCATTTACATGACTCCAAAAAGAAAATTATCAGATAGACACAAAAAAAGAAAACCCAAGACACCCCTTATCCCCTGTCTACCCCTATTATTGGCCCCTAGTATTGGTGTGGTATACAAATTACTGTTGATGAAAGAATTTTAAGGTATTACTATTGATTATAGACCATAGTTTGCAATAGATATTTTCTATTTGCCACTCTATTATTAACTCTTTGTATGAGTGTTGTACATTTGTACCAGTTCATGCTAGTGCTTATTTAAATTTATAGTGTTGATAGGTGACATACATGACTCTAAACAAACCCTTTCAACCAAATTTACCTATAATACAGTACTATACCTTAGATTCCCACAAACGAGCTACCCTCACCCCATAACTGTTAACAAACATTTTAAATTCTTCCTCGTTATATGTTCTGAACATATTAGGTTACCACTCCCCCTTTTCTAACTTGTATTTCTAGGTATCCTATATTCTATGTTTTAAGATTCTTCGTTTACATATTCTGTTAGATCATATTGGTGAAATCATACAATATCTTTCCTTTTGTGTCTGACTTAATTCACTTAGCATTATGTCCTCAAGATTCATCTATGTTGTTGCATACCCCAGGGCCTCATTTCTTCTTACTGCTGTATAATATTCCTTTGTATAATGTATCACATTTTGTTTATCCATTCATCTGTTGATGGGCATTTGGATTGTTTCCATCTTTTGGCAATTGTGAACAATGGAATTGTGAACATCTGTGTGCAGATGTCTGTGTTCAGATCTTCTGGGTATTTACTGAGTAGTGGTATTAGAGGCAGTAAATTTTGCTAAATGCTTTTAGAATTATGCTAAATGCTACCATGTGTGGACATGGCTCAGTCAGTGCCCTGTTGCCTTTAAGAATTAAGCAAGTTAAATCTATTATTTGGGGTTTTATTAGGTCTCATGTTAATGATAATTATAATAGTTGAAATAATAATATCTTATATTTATGTAGAAGTCTGTAATGCCTCATATGAGCCTCACAACAACTCTGATTTAGAAATGACAATTGAGTAAGGGTCACAAATTAATATATGGTTAGTAAGTTGAGTAGACAGGTCTCAAAGCCTGCTGCTCGCTCTACTATGTCAGTTTGAAATAGACAATCTATTTTCTATTGGCTTATAATCTATGACCTTTCCTTACTTAAATGCATCTGAAATGATATTTTTGTAATATCCCATAACAGAAAATATTTGGGGGTCTATTTAGAAGGATTATAGATTTTTTTCCTTTCTTTAATTGAAAAAAAAAACTGGTTATGTTTTTCTTTCCCGAGGAAGGAAATAACATGTAATCTACTTAAAAAGGAAAACTTAAACATCAATTTTAAAACTTTTTACATATGCAGTTCATTTAAAATAACTATTGTATTTAGAGGTTACCAGGAGCAGAACAGGATGATAGGAATGGGAATGTGAAATGTGATGTCCAATCCTTGACATTTCTGAACTAGAAAATGGAGAGTACTCCCAAGACCTATTTTCTTTCTCAAAGGAATCTTCTTGGAAGACAAATTTCTTTTTCAGGGCGTGAGATATTAAAGACACACAGGGTCCTAGTATGAGCTATGCCTTCTCTTAGAAATGTGTCTGTCTCCAGTGTACCATTCAATAGTATGAGGCTTAACCTTATTCAAATCCTGTAGAACATCCAACATGTTTGGAACATCTTCATTTCTCTGTTTTTTTTTTGTTTTTTGGGTTTTTTTTTTTTATGTCTATAACTGTTGTTCCTGGTACCTGGCTGCTGTCTTTTCATTTTAGCTGCTGAATTATCTGTGTCATAAATATTAGCTCCTAGTTGTATGGAAGGAGGAGGTCATGGGAGCCTGGAAGAAGATAGCTGAGAAGGAAGCAGTGGAAGAGGAGAAGGAGCAGCAGGATGCATTGATCTGGTTTGACTCTCAATTAAACAGTCCCCAGCAACACATTTGCACAAACCACTAGGCTCTTCATTCAAGTCAAAGGAACAGGCAGATCATTTTCCAATCATTTGTCATGTCTCAGAGCAAGGGGTGACGGATCCCAAACCAGTTGCAGTGAATGGAACAATTCAGCTTTCTCTTCTTCATTGTTCCATATACTATTTCAAAGTCTGAGATAATGGGCTTCTTCATCATTTGACACACACAAAATATCAGCAAAAGGTGGAATTGTAGATCCACAGTTCTCAGAGTCTACAGAGTTAAAGAATGGGATCAACTCAAAATTAAGCCTTGGGCAGGGTTCTAAAGGAAGAATTTTCCCAATAATGGAAACAATACTTCAAGCTGATCCATATTCTTTATTTTTCCAAATTGGCAAAATCTTAGTCATATGCTCATTGCCACTCAAAATGATTCATCCTTTTGATATTATACATTCCTATATTACTAATGGATAAAGTACTTCATCTACTTTTAAAAGGCCTATGCAAACACCAAAATATTCCAGCATCTCTCAAGATATTCTCTAGGAGAGACACTGATGATGCAAATACAGAAGCAAATTCATGTAAACATTATAAACTCCTTGATGCCTGTGTACAGGGCCCATCTTGGCATTCATCTACCCTATGGGCGCCTTGCCTTGACTTCTGGCCACCAGCAGTGACGTTGTCTGGGGCCCTTCACTCAGCTGCTCGCTCAGGGGATGCACCCACGACCTCCGCAGTGGGAACTCAAGTGCCATCAATGGATTCTTAACTTGGCTGCATTGTGATGAGACAAATAAGGAAAAATCGGCAAATTAGGGGGTACATAAAAATGTGAATACTGGCTCATTCTTTCCTCTCCCCTCTTAATTTAAATTCACCCTTGATACATTTCATTTCCTTGGCAAAGACAAGAGACCTTTTCCCTGACTCTTCTTGAGAAACCCTCTCTATTCCATGACCCCCAAGAAGGAATCCCTGTTAAGTCACTATTTTCATAAGGGGTGTGGGAACACTGAGGGAAAGGATATTTTTGAAATTAAAATGATTAGCATTTAATTTTGATTTTCAGGAAACAAGGAAGACATGGCCCTCTTTCCTTGTTGTAGGACTAGGCCTAGGGAAAGCAACTAACTCTCCATGTAAATTTTTCTTCATTAGCACAATTACAGGGAGTAAAAATAAGACATTTTTGTAAAATTCTTCAAAGATAGAAATTCATTAAAGGTATACTTGAGCAAATTATTAATATAAAGTTACAAAGTTATTTATTTTTATATTGCATGAATTATCCTCATTGGATTGATTTTATTCCTATAATAAATACATTTTTTTCAGGGAAACCAGTTCTTTTACAAAAAAACTAAAAGATTATGTTTAGTTGTTTCTTTTTTCTTTTTTAAAATTCACCTGGTATATTTATGAAAAACTTTTATTTAGGGGATTG
Organism: Myrmecophaga tridactyla; assembly: GCA_004026745.1. Classification (NCBI taxonomy): domain Eukaryota; kingdom Metazoa; phylum Chordata; class Mammalia; order Pilosa; family Myrmecophagidae; genus Myrmecophaga; species Myrmecophaga tridactyla. The sequence goes on from PVIY010004286.1 coordinate 93,890, forward strand.
TGAGAAGATGGAGAAGGAAGCACCAGGAACCAGAAGAACTATTACACAGGCAGGCACTGTCTGAATCAACTATTTTGAAACTCTGAACCTAGTGGAAGCAGCATCTAAGGAAGAGCAGGAGGAAGGGGCTGGCAAATTGCAGTACATATCAGTGAATTTTACACTTTGTGAAGGAGCTACTGGTGCAGGTTTGAAAGGATGTATGTACCCTAGAAAAGCCATGTTTTAATCCTAATCCCATTTGTAAAGGCAGCCGTTTCTTCTAATTCCTATTCAGTACTGTGTATTGGAAAGTTTAATTAGATTATCTCCGTGGAGATGTGACTCAATCAGTGTGGGCATTAAACCTAATTAGGTGGAGACATGTCTCTACCCATTCCAGGTGGGTCTTGATTGGTTTACTAGAATCCTTTAAAAGAAGAAGTACTTTGGAAAAATCTAGAGAATGACAAGAGAGAAAGCCATGAGATTCTGAGAGAGGAGAGAATGACATAGCCACAAGAAGCAGAGAGTCCACCAGCCAGCGACCCTTGGAGCTGAAGAAGGAAAACGCCTCCCAGGGAGCTTCATGGAGCAGGAGGCCTGGAGAGGAAGCTAGCAGATGACACAGTGTTCACCATGTGCCTTTCCAGATGAGAGAGAAACCCTGACTATGTTCACCATGTGCCTTTCCATGTGAGAGAGAAACCCTGAACTTCATCGGCCTTCTTAAATCAAGGTACCCTTCTGTGGATACCTGAGATTAGACATTTTTATAGACATGCTTTAATTGGGACTTTTTTACAGCCTTAGAACTTTAAACTTGTAACTTAGTAAATTCCCCTTTTTAAAAGCCATTCCATTTCTGGTAGATTGCATTCCAGCAGCTAGCAAACTAGAACAGCTACCATTCCCCATCCCCCAACTTTGCAGCAGCCAGCATTGAGATATTCAATCCTGGATCTCAGTGTGGCTTGCTGAGGCCAAGGTGGAATATAAAAATGTAGTTCCTCAAGATCCAGGGCTATGCAATTCCATTACTGATCACTGCTATTGATGAGCTGCTTTAGATTGCTAGGGACCTGACTCTCAGGGTGACCATTGTTCCAACCTTCAACAGGCAAAACAGCAAAGAAGACTTATAGACAGTACACTTCCTCAAAACTATGGAAAACAATTAAAGGGCTGCATTTATTGGCAGGTGCCAAATCAAGAAAATGCAGCTTTAAAGAGCCATAGGATAAGTTCCTGGCACCCTTGCTGGCCCTGCTCAACCCTCCCCATGAGAGTGTGGAGCTGACTGACTCTCCCTTTGTGGGTCCCTACCTTGTTCCAACTGAGAAATACTGAGCTGGAGAACTCCTTTCTAATTTGCCCCCCTACCCAGAGTTTGCCCTCCAGGCAAAAATGGATTGGGACAGCAAAAGTGGTAAAAGGAACAGTGGAGTCAGGTTGACTGGGGCAAAGACTGACCTGCTTTAAGTACTGCCTGGAGGACCCAAGAGAGGGAGAGAGTCTATTTCCTAGGAGTAAAGGGTGCATTCAAATACTTGGAAATGGAAACTCCAAAACCATGAGTAAACTTGCACCTTGCTTGCATTTGCCTTGAGCCGACCTCCTTGACAGGAGGGCTGAACTCTGAAGGAGAACATAAACCAAAGCAAAACCAATTTGCAAAGACTGTGAAAGGTGTTTTTTTGCATTAGTTTATTTGGTTTTGCTAGCTCCTGGCATTCAAGAAAATCTGTCATATCGCTAGCTAGATTCAAACTCAAGGAACAGTCATCTCAAGGACTAAATCCCAGAATTAACATTTCAAAATATTAAAATGTACAGTTTGCACCAAAAGATTACAAGATAGAAAAACAGGAAATGGTGGCCTGCCTAAAAGAAGACAATAAAAATCCAGAAAATAGCAAAGAACGAGACCAAATGGCAGACATAGTAGATGAAGACTATAAAAAATTTTCAGTATACGCAAGGAGATGAAGAAAAATACAGAGGAAAACTAAAAGATATCAGGGAAACAATGAATGAACAATATGTGAATCTCAATGAAGAAATTTCTGAGAGGAACCAAACAGAAATACTGGAGTTGAAGACCACAATAACAGATTAAAATTCCCAGGTGTGTTTCAACATTATGTTGGAGCTAGCATAAGAAAGAATCAGTGAATTCAAAATTAAGACAATTCAAATGAGTCTGGCTAAGGAGCAAAAAGAAAAAGAATTATAAAAAGCAGAACTAGCTTAAAAGAATGTATGAAGAAATTAAACATATTTCAATTTCAACAACAAAAAGACAAGCAACCTAATTTTAAAATGGGCAAACTTGAATAGACATTTATCAGAAAAATACATACCAATGGTCAAAAAAACACATAAAAAGATTTTCAACATCATTAGTTATTATGGAAATGCAAAGCAAAACCACAATGAGATACCATTTCACACTCACTAGAATGCTTGCCATTATAAAAGCAGAAAACTACAGGAGTTAAGATGTAGTGAAATAGGAGCACTCATTCATTGTTGGGGGGAATGTAAAATGATATGGTCACTGCGGAAGACAGTTTGGTAGTTTCTCAGAAAGTTCAATGATAAATTACGATATTATCTAGCATTCCCACTTTTAGGTGTATACCCAAAATAACTGAAAGCAGCGACTCAAACAGATATATGCATACTGATGTTCATGGTGGCATTGCTCATAATTGTCAGAAAATCAAAATAACCCGTGTTAATCAATCTATGAATGGATATACAAAATGTAATACGTGCACACAAAGAAATGAAATTCTGATATGTGACAACATCATGTTGAGTGAAATAAACCAGAAACAAAAGGACAAATACTGTATGATCTCACCTACATGAGATAATTAGATTAAGCAAATTCATAGACTCAGAAACTAGAATATAGGTTACAAGAAGCCAAGTTGGAATAAGGGATGGGGTGTTAAGCCTAAATTGTACAGAGTTTCTATTTGGGATGATGAAAAAGTTTTGGTAATGGATAATGGTGATGATAGCACAACATTGTGAAAATACCTAACAGGATTGAGTTATATGTTTGAATCTGGTTAAAAAGGGAAATTTTAGGTTGTATATATGTTACTAGAATAAAATTATATATATATATATATATATATGGATATATATATTCATAGGATTACACAACACAAACAGTGAACCCTGGGATAAACTATGGTTTATAGTTAATAGTACAATTTTAAAAATGTATTCACCAATTGCAGCAAATGCACCACACTAATGGAAAGTGTCAGTAATAGGGTAGTGGGTAATATGTGGAAACTTGATGTTTTATGCATGATTTTTCTGTAAATCTACAACCTCAGTAATATAAATTTTAATCTACAACCTCAGTAATATAAATTTTTTTTAAATTCTAAAACTTATATTTAAAATTTTTAGCCTTGTGTGTACAATATAATAGAACCCATGCTTATTTGATGATTAGGGGCACAGGCTTTAGATTTAGACAAGACCTGGTCCAAGTCCAAAATTATCTATATTAGGTGTGAAACCTTGGGCAATTTACTTATCCTCTTTGAGCCTTAGATACTTTACCTTATAAAGCTGTTGTGAAAATTAAATGGAATAAGGGTTATTAAGAGTTTATCTTAGTACCTAGCTCATACCACTTAATAAATGTTAGCACAAACAAAAATAAATGTAGCTTTTTTCTGCATAAAATAACACAAATCTGACTTTTCCCCTTTTGTCAATCAGTCTTATATAAATCACTTTAGAGAATAGATTCTTAAAATTTATGTGATCACTGTCTAATTTCACTTATGGCTAAACATTTAACAGGGTTCTTTTTCTTATTTTGTTTAATTTGTTCAGTTTAGATGTTTTTCAAGTCTAATAATCAGGTGGTCACAGGGCATTTGGAGGACAAGCTCATTTTCATTTTGCTTAGTCAATTATTGTGATTGTAAACAAAGGATGTACAATTCAAAGTCAAGCAGCATTTCATGTAGATGATGGAAGTGATAATAGTTAATTCCTGCTGGATCTTTTTTGTCTTTGCTCTGGTGAGTTCTTGCTGACCTTGTCCAAAATCTGATAACCCCCCTATTTTATTCAACTGTTTGGAAAGCTGGGCCTACCATATCTGGCCCTGAGGGGGTATCTGAGAGACCACTGAGTCACTGACCCGTGTCAAGACTCGATTTCAAGTCTGATCCACAGAATTCTGAAGTAATTATACATGAGGCTATTGCACACAAAAGCCTAACTGTTTGCTTTTTTTTTTTTGCTTATTAAATGTTCTATTAAAGTATATTTAAAGTGTCCTTATTAAAAGCATGTATTTATTTTCCTCAGTTTCTTTTTCAGGTTTTTTTCTAGATTAATTATAAGTTTTGATATGCTTTCAGAATTAGTACCTTAAGATTAAACTTGAAAAGTGTGAAGAAAACACACTGTTAAACCATGGCTAGAGATAATAAATTCTCTTCCTGGATGATGAAGGGACCAAAGCAGTGGCATCATAATGCTTATATTATAAAATTTTATTTTTTTCTGGCAAAAAATTCCATATATCTGAAAGGAAATCTAGTTTATGCTCTCATTATCATTGTATTATATAATCTCTGTTTATGTCTTTTCCAAACCTTAAATTATATTCAAATGTTTATATTTAAGAGTCTTGAGCTTGTGAAATGTGTCCTGAAGGAAACCCTACAGCCAACTGGTAAGTCAAGTTAGATTGGATAGCATCAGTCTACCTTAATATAAAACTTTGTGATAAGAATATAAGAAAAGAAAAATAAGTTCCCCTGTGTTTATTTTGTTCTTCTGTGCAATAGGAAATGATCATGCCATTTTATGAAGATTTGTTTAGTATCCTACAATTTATAATATCATCTTTTACTTTTATATAGGAGTTGATTCCTGAATTTTATTATCTCCCTGAGATGTTTGTCAATTTCAATAATTATAATCTTGGAGTGATGGATGATGGAACTGTAGTGTCTGATGTTGAACTTCCTCCTTGGGCCAAAACTGCAGAAGAATTTGTTCGCATTAACAGATTGGTAAGATAGTAATCATCTATTCTGTCTGTCATGTCATGAGCCTATTCTCAGAACATTTTTCATGGGTTGACATATAATCATTAACGGTTGCACTTCTGGACAAAGCTTAAAGTGATGTATCAGTTCATGAATTTCTGTGTATACTTTGATTATCAAAATTTTCATTAACTGTTTCTCTTCTGGACAAAGCTTGAAGTGACATATCAGTTCAATGAATTTCTGTGTATACTTTGATTATGAAAATTTATTGAAGTTAAAGGTATAATGGTTTATTTTACTCTTCTATGCAGAATTTAAGATATATATGGTAATTTGAAGTTATAACTGGAAGCTATAAATGAAACTGCAATTTTTATGATTTGTCAAACATGGATTCTTATGGAGAAAGGAACATAATTATGTGTTCCAGGTTGTAAGGCCATTGCACATTTTGGTAATAGACACACGATTTTCAAATTATATCTTGACTCTCTCTTTTAAAAGAAATCTTCATGTAGTATTTAGGCTATGAGAACTTAAAAACTTAAAAGCACGGTTTTCATAGTGCTTACTAACAACTTGTTAGTATCCTCTCTACTGGACTTTTTCATGTCCTCCATAATAAAGGCTCTATTTTCCTCTGTGAAGAAAAATATGAATTTTCCTTTTTGCTTTTTAAATTTTTATAAAAATTTGGAACTAGGCAGCTTTACTCTCAGTTTTTCACAGTAATATCTTTACCATATTAAAAGAACCTAAATTGCATTGTTTTAATTTTATAATTAAACCGAGAAAATTGTTGCCTTTTGGTTTTCTAGGTGCCATTTCTTTGGTTTTAAATTGCTTTTCATACCAATAATTAATTATATAACCCTATATATATAAAATCCTATATGTAATCTTATATATAAGCCTATATCCAGACCCTAATTACAATTGTATTATTACTGAAATTTCACATTTTATATAAATATTGGCAGCAATGGAAATAATATAAGCTTTGTAGTTAAACCAGATTTCCCAATCCTGGATAAATCACATTGCTAGTAGTGAGGCCTTAAGACAATTTAACCTTTCTGAGTCTTGGTTTCCTCATTTTTAATTTGGAAATTTTTACATCAAAATTGAAATTCTGTATATAAAATGCCTAGAATATTGTCTGACCTGCAGTAGGCACTTAGCAAATTGTACTTACTAGTATACCTATTATTAATGTATCACAGTCTTATGGTACATATTACATTGTAGTTTTACTACAAGCATTTTAAAGATTCTTATTAAGATACTAGAATTTAAATCAAATCCAAACTGAAGCTTAGCCCTGAAGGTTATTGAAGGAGATGTCAAATTTTTAAATGTGGCAGTTTTGTGTGGTTATATGGGTTTTTCCCAGGGGTACATATAAGTGAGTAGAAGGTACATTCATTCAACATTTTTTTTGGTTTGTTTCGCTTTCAGTGATTGTCTACAGTTTTTAATAGCTTTATTGAGGCACAATTTACATGCCTTAAAGTTCACTTTATTTAAAAGCTGACAATTCAGTGAGTTTTAGTAAATTTATACCATTGTAACCATTACCACAATCTAACTTTAGAATACTTATAGCGCTCCAAAAAGTTTCCTTATGTATGTTTGTGGTCAGTCAGTCCCTGCTCCCACCCCCAGCCTCAGGCAGCCACTGATTCTGTCTCTATAATTTTGCCTTTTCTAGAAATTTTCTATAAATTAAATCATACAATATGTAGTCTTTATGTGCCTAGCTTCTTTCACTTTGTTTTATGTTTTCAGAGTCTTCCATGCTGTTGCTTATATTTATAGTTTAATACTATTGCTGCATGGTATTCCGTTGTAAGGGTATACCCACTTTATTTACCAGATAGGCATTTGGACTGTTTCCAGCTTGAGGTTATTATGAAGATTTACATACAATTCTTTGCATGGACACCTGTTTTCATTTTTCTTGGGTGGATTCTTGGAGTGGAATGGCTGGGTCATATAAAAAATATATATTGTACTATTTTGCATTCCCACCAGAAATGTATGAAGTTCTAGTTTTTCCACAGTCTCACCAAGATTTAGTACTGTCAATCTTATTTATTTTAGTCATTCTAGGAAGTATCTCTTTGTGGTTTAATTTGCATTCCCACAATGATTAATGATATTTTGCATATTTTCATGGACTTATTTGCCATTCTAATGTGTTCTTTGATGATGTATCTAGTGAAATCTTTTGCATATTTTATACATTGGATTGCTTACTTTTAATTATTGAGTTGTAAGAGATCTTTATATATTCTTGATAAAAGTCCTTTAACATATTTTGCAAATATTTTTCTCCCATTCTGTAAGCTGGCCTTTTCATTTTTTAATGGTGTCTTTTGAATCATCATTTAAAAAATTTTTGTTTAATATCAGGTAGTTATAAAATAATAGTTGTATAATATATAAAAAGTATAAAGAATCATTCCCATTCTTGAAGCGTTTTTAAGAAAAATTTTAAGTCATGCTATGATCATTTCCTTACTGAAATAGTTTTCCCTGACTACTACCTCAAATTGTCGGTCTCAGGGGAACCAGTTCTGCATTAATAATTTGTATTATCAAAAGTGCAGAAAGTTTTTTTAGTGAGTTTTTATGCTTTTAAAGATGTTTAACAGTCAGAAACCTTTGAATGGGTTTATTTAAAGCTTTTCACCAATATTGTGACAGTTAAGAAATTTAATCCTAGAGATTGACATACACTCTCCTGACAGCACTTCCCCTGTGTATTCCCATCACCTTTACCTCTGATGAGCCAGATCTGTTGGTGGGTTGGGAGGAGAGGGTTCCCTATGGGCGCCGAGGAAAACAAGGTGACAGTTTACCCAATAATCTTCTTATCAGCTCTGGTTTTTGGCTGCCCATGCTCTACATTTAGACATAGCTATGAAATTACATGCAGTTAATGTTTTATAATACTAGCTCCAGCTTTGTCTACTCCTACAGATGTCTTCACAGTTTAGGCTCTGAATAAGCTCACATTCCCAAACAGAGCTGTATAAAAATTAGCTTCATCCCTCACCCCCCAGAAAAAGTGTTAGCTGCGAATTAAATGCAAATATGGTTTAGAATTGACTGAATTTTGGATCTCTGATCATTTTAATTTATAATTAGGAAAGATACTTGCCTTCACGTCTTTATGAAATAATTTAGTTCATTCATTCACTCAAAAATATTTTTTAAATATTTATTATATACATATGATTAACAGACCTTTCCCCCAAATTAAGTCTAGATTAATTCATTTTATAATTCCCTGTTAGCATTCTGTAAGTGACTAAATTCTTGGTATGGTATTTTATCTATCTTTTAGCATGTTATCACATAAGAGTTGTGTCCGCCTCCTCTTGGCTTACCTCTTCAAGTCTACAAATTTTATGCAATGATTGTAGCTCATGAAATGCATACTACTTTGATCTGTGACCTTTTTGTGGTGCTAATCGGGTTCCTGATATCATTATACCTTATTCATTAATCATATTTCCTGCAGCCCGTCAGGCAGCCAGACAACCAAAGTCCTTGTTTTCAACCCTCTGTTGGCAAGTTTCTGCTTTTCCAGATTATTACAGGCGATAGTTTAGCTTCTCATAACCAGAGCCACATCAAGCTGTGTGTTACAATTAAAGTCAGATGGTCCTCAGGTTGAACAGGGATATAGTGTTGCAGCTGTCCCTTTCTGGAACAAACCGGTACCAAGAACAGACGATCTATAGGACGGTGAATAATAACAGATTGCATAGTACTCAGTTGGTAGCAGGGGATCACAAAACTAATTAACTGACATATTCATTTAAAAATACCCAGCACATCTTTTTAAAGTATTTGTTTTTCTAAATGTTAATTCAGAGGAATAAGATTTTTTAGGAACATGATTTTGCTAGTATACCAGTACTGCTTTATTTTCTATTTGGTTAAAGGTCTGCACTTACACTATTTTACCTAACCATTTCCATTTTCTGAGTCTTCTATAAGTAATGAAGATCTAAATGTAAAACTGATAAATTGGCTGAGTGGTAGAGTTATTTATAGATGATAATATCATATGTATTTTAGAAAGTTTCTTCTTTCAGGCAAATAAATTTTCTTTGCTCTGAACAACTGATTATCAGGGCAAATACCAAAGCAGACCTCTCAGTATTAGCTGGATCCCAGAGATTGGTCTGTGTTATTTAATATTATCTGGACCAGGAAAAAAACATTTTTATTCCAAATGCTACTTAGGAAATATAAATGAGAAACAGGACTTTCATACTTCCAAATAATATAAAAATGTATGAATTCAGAATGCTTATAATTTCTCTTATGTTATAATGCCAATGTTATGAATCTATATTATATTGCTTCTTATAACCCTTGAGTTTTAGTTGAATGAAGACATATAGGAAACTATAGATATATAGTTTATATAATATATATATATATGTATATATATGGAAAGCTATACCTTGGGCAATAATGATAGGATTATTTCTATAATATCACTATTATTAGTTGGTGAAATGTAACGTTTCATTTTAGATAAGGAAAGTATAATTTACTTGTTATAATAAAAGTAATTAATTGATTGGACATGTATTTATTAAGTGCCTATATGTGCCAGCACTGTTAGGCTCAGTAAACATGACAGCAATATCCCTACCCTTTTGAAGTTTACCTCCTCTTTAATAACATAGGTTGTTGAAATAGAAAGCATTTCTAATTTGAAAAAGGACATGAATTTAGCAGAGGGATCTTTCTATTCATGAATTGTCCTGAGATTGCTAGTTAGAATCACATATGCTTTCATGTATCTTCTATAGCTTTTGTATCTTCTACTATTTCATAATGGTGATGTGAATATTCACTTGCTTGAGAAAGTGAAGAAAAATAAAATGAATATGTTATCTCCTTCCATTTCATCAGAGGCCATATAGACAAATTAAAAGATGTTTTATTTTTATTGTTATTTTCTAGGACAAAAAAATGAAATTTCTCTAACAGCCTTGTTTTTTCTCTACCTATTATTAAAATGTAACTCTATTAAAAAAACAAAGTAACAGTAAAAAAAATGTAAATCTATTCCACTTGAACTATTATAGATCTTATATTTCTGAATGAAGTAGATTAATCTTCTCTAATTTTCCTTTGAAGGGAAAATTAGCAATTCTCAAAGAATGACATTGCTGTTGAGACTAAAAATCCCATGCCTCCCTAGTGAAAGAATATGTGTGGACATAAAGCAAGACTTTCTACTTAAGAAAGCTGAGTTTACAATGATATAACAATTAGATTATTGTAATGATTTGTCCCAAATTACAAAGTTTAGAAATATGGTAAGATTTGAGTGGGATTGCACTTTTTTAACCTTTTATCACAACCTCTTTTCAGTTTTCATTTCAGGAAATGCCAGTTAAAAACCTGTTTCTTAAAAGAACTGACCAGGCAACTCTGTTTTCCTTTTTCTTTTTCTCTTTTTTTTTAGATTAGAAATTCTGGAAGCTGACATTCCTTTTTAAAAACTGTTCCTTTTCCAGTTGCCTTTTCATTTTCCACA
>PVIY010004287.1:0-104340 GCA_004026745.1 Myrmecophaga tridactyla
AGGCTGAGAGACTGTGGTGAAAAACTGTGGGTATCTTGTCTGTAGTGGCTGCTGGCACCCACCCCTCCCCCAGCTCTAGAGGAAGGCCGCCATTGGGTCTGGCCCCTGGCTAGCTGCTGTAGATGGAGAAAGCATGGAGGTTCTCTCCCTTACAAATGGTGTGTGTGGGGGGTGGGGGGTGGCACAGACAGGTGCCGATCACAGCTTTGGCATGTTCAGGGTGCTAAGTTCCAGATCTGAACTGCTGTTCTAGTCTGCCCTGGAGAGGGACCACCATGGCCATTTCTTCAACCCTGCCCCCGACAAGGGTGAAGCCGGTGGAGGTTTAAAGAAATAGTGCCTCTTTGGGGCTGCAGGGAACAGTTTGTTGAAAAGTGCCATCTGCTGGACAAGCTAGGAAAGTACATCTTCAAGGAGCTGTCAAAAGGATTTTGAACGCTTTCCTCACCTTCTACCCATTCTTTGGAGCTGGTCTGTGCCCCTTGTGTGGGTCCCTGGCTCTGCTTTGACTAGGAAATACTGACTAGGAAAAGTCCTCTCCAAGTTGACCCTCATCCAGAATTTGCCTTCAAGGCAAAAACAGCTAGAGGCAATAAAAGGAATGTAAAGATAACTATAGATGTAAAAGAAAAGCAAATAGAAAAGATCAAGAGGAGAAGGAATAGAGGAAAGGAATTATACTGCATATCCAGGGAAAGAATCAGATCAAGAAAAAGTGAAAACATCTGATCAAACACAGGCAAATCTAAAGGTCTATAATAAATTGAGCCAAGTGTCAAATAAGAGACTTGACATAGGGCTGATCAGCAATAAAACTCTTAGGCAGAGAGAAACTGACCCTTGGAGTAAACTCATCAAGGTAATGAGTAGACATTAGCAAAAATATTGCAAGCTGTATTAAGAGACAGGAAGATACAGCCCAGTCAAATGAACAATGTTCACAGCTTTGGAGGAGACACAGAATCTGAAACAACTCATCAAAGAGGTTTAAATAAATCTAAATCAATTAAAGGAGATGAAGGAAAATATGGTTAAAGAGATGAAGAATATTAAGAAGACACTGAAAAAGCATAAAGAAGAATTTGAAGGTATGAATAGCAACAGCAGAAATTATGAGAATGAGAGGCACAAAAGAAGAGATTTAAAATACACTAGAGACATGCAACAGCAGATTTAAACTGGCAGAGTAAATAATCAGCGAACTAGAAGATAGGACAATATAAATTATTAGATAGAAGAAGAGATAGAGAAAAGAATGGAAAACATTGACCAGTGTCTCAAGGATTTGAATGACAGCATGAAGCATTGAAACTTATGCATCATGGGTATCACAGAAGGAGAAGAGTAGGAAGAAAGGGGAAGAAAGAATATTTGAGGAAATAATGGTCAAAATTTTCTCAACTTTATGAATGACATAAATCTACTTGCCGAAGAACTACACCATTCTCCAAACAGAATAAATTTTAATAAACCTACTCCAGTACTGCAAAATGACAAAGAAAAAAGAGAGAATCCTGAAAGCAAGAGAGAATCCTGAAAGAAAAGCGATTCATCATATACAAGAGAACTGCAATAAGACTAAGTGCTAGCTTCTCATCAGAAACCATGGAGACTTCCAGAAGTCAGAGGCGTGATATATTTAAGGTAGTGAAAGAGAAAAACTGCCAGCCAGTAATTCTTTATCTGTCCTGCAAAACTGTCCTTCAAAACTGAGGGAGAGTTAAAAATATTTGCAGATGAACAGAAGCTGAGAGACCCTGTCACCAAGAGACATTCTTTACACAAAAGGGAATTTTTCAGGTTGAAAGGAAAAGACAAGGGGGCTTGGAGCCAAAAGTAGAAATGAAGAGTGTCAGTAAAGGAAACTAAAAGGGTAAAAGGAGAGACAAAAATTAGTATGACATATAAAAAATTAAGTAAGCAACACCTTTACAGTAAAAACATTGAATATTAATGTATTAAACACTGCAGTCAAAAGACACAGATTGGCAGAATGGATAAGAAGAGTATGATCCCTCTAAATGCTGACAAGAGACTCACCTTAGACCCAAAGACACAAATAGGTTGAAAGTGAGAGGTTGGAACAAGATGCTCCACACAAACAGTAACCAATAAAGAGCTGGAGTCAGAGAGCCTCTTTTATTGCTCAGATTTGGCCTTTAAGCTAACTTTAAACCAACACCACAGATAAACTCCCTTCCCTCCCCCTGTGTGGGACATGACTCCCAGGTGTGTAAGTCTCCCTGGCAACATGGGGCATGACTCCCTGAGATGATCTTGGCCCTGGCGTCAAGGGATTGTGAATATCTTTCTTGACCAAAAGGGGAAAATAAGGGAAGAAAGAAAGTTTCAGTGGCTAAGAGATTTCAAATAGAGTCGAGATATCATTCTGGAGGTTACTCTGAGGCTAGCTCTAGCCAGATGTTGCAGACTACCATGGTATGCCGAGCCCCAAGCAACAGCAGTCCTGAAAGCCCTAGGGAGTGCTCTGGGTGCTGAGTCCCTACAAAAGTGTTTCTTAGTAAGTTTATTTTTTCAGACACTTAAAGCCTCCAGGTTGATCCCATGGCAGATAAGCCCTGAAAAACCAGTATCAGTCTCTCCAAGAACATCAACCAGTTTCAGTCCTCTGCCTTATAAGGTCAACATCCCTTTCCATCATGAAATAGTTAAAATGGTCATTTCCCAGATCCCCTTGAAGACTGAAAGATCAAATGAGAAGGAGGAGGAGTAACTGAGAAATTAGGATTTAACAGATGACCGTGACTACTGACTCATCATATAGGTATTTCTTTTTAATGTATAATGGTTTAGAATAGCCAGAAGGAAATTCCTGAAGTGGTTGAGCTGTAACCCAGTAGTCCTCTTGGGTAATGGTGGTGTAACTGTATCGCAAAAACAGGTCAGTTGCCCATGTTTGTATGGATCTACTTCTGTTTGTTTTTCTTTTCTGTTATATACATATATATATATATGATAATGCTATACTGTCTTAGTTAATTTATCTCTGCTGTAAGTCTTAAAATTGGGCAGAGTGCAATACTAGTAGTCAATAAGAGGGAAGGGGTAAGTGATATGGGGTGTTTGAGTTTTTATTTCTTTTTCTGGAATAATTGCAGGTGTTCCAAAAAATGATCATGGTTATTAATACACAACTATATGATGATACTCTGAACCATTGATTATATACTTTGGTTGGATTGTATAGTATATGAATATATCTCAATAAAATTATATTGAAATATTAAAAAAGAGCTGGGATAGCTATACTAATATGGGACAAAATAGACTTTCAAAGAAAAGCTGTTATTAGCCAAAAAGAACAGTATATATTAATAAAAGGGGTAATCCATGAAGATAACAATTAGCAATATGTATGTACCTCATCAGAGGGGCCCAAAATACATGTTGCAAACACTGGCAAGTTGAAGGGAGAAATAGACATCTGTACAATAACTGTTCAAGACTTCAATATGCAACATCTTATCAATAGATAGAACAGAAGATCAATTAGAAAAAATGAACTCGAATACTATGATACAGAAACTAGACATAAAAGACATATACAGAACATTGCACCCCAAATGACAGGATGTACATTCTTCTTAAGAGCCTATGGGTCATTCTCCAGGATAAACCATATATCAGGTCAAAAAGCAAGTCTCAGTAAATTTTAAAAGACAAATTTATACAAAGCATTTTCTCTGGCATAAATTGAATGAAGCTAGAAATCAATAATAAGCAGAGAACTGGAAAATTCACCAATATATCAAAATTTAAAATATATCTTCTTAAGCAATAAGTTGGTCAAAGTTGAAATTGCAAGAGAAATCAGTAAATCTCAAGATGAATGAAATGAGAACACAACATATCAAAACTTGTGGGATGCAGCGAAGGAAGTGCTGAAAGAGAAATTTATAGCTCCACACACCTACATTAAAAAAGAAGAAAGAGCTAAATCAAAGTCTTAGCCATACACATTTTGGACCTAGAAAACAAACAGCAAACTAATTCCAAAGCAAGCAGACAGAAAGAAATAACAAATATTAGAGCAGAAATTAATGAAATTGAGAATAGAAAATTAATAGAAAGAATTAACAAAACTAAAAGTTAGGTCTTTGTTAAGAGTAATAAAATCAACACACACTTAGCTAGAATGACAAAGGAAAAAGAAAGAAGATGCAAATAAAATCAAGAATGAGAGGGGGAACATTATTACTGACCCCACAAAAATAAAAGGATACAATGAACTACTGTATGCCAACAAATTAGACAACTTAGGTGAAGTGGAGAAATTCCTAGGAACACAAGAAAAACCTGTACTAACTTTAGAAGAAATAGAAAAACTCAATAGAGTAATTATAAGTAAGATAGTATGATGATTGAATCAGTTATCAAAAACCTCCCAACAAAGAAAAGCACAGTACCAGATGGCTTCACAGATGAATTCTACCAATTACTCCAGAAAAAATTTAGATCAATCCTGATCAAACACTTCCAAAACATTGGAGAGGAAGGAATACTTCCTAACTCATTCTGAGAGGAAGTCACTGTAATACCAAAGCCAGATAAAGATCCGCAAGAAAGGAAAATTAAAGTCCAGTTTCTCTAATGAATATAGATGCAAAAATCCTCAGCAAAATACTTGCAAATGGAATACAACAACCCGTTAAAAGAATTATACATCATCATCAATGGGTTCTATCGCAGAAATGCAAGGGTGGCTCAATACAAGGAAATCAATTCGTGTAATATACCACATCAACAAATCAAAGGTTAAAAAATACATGATCATTTCAATTTTGATGCAGAAAAGGCATTTGACAACATCCAGAATCCTTTCATGATAAAAAAATTTTTTTTCAAAAGATAGAAATACAAGAAAACTACCTAAACATGATAAAGGGAACATATGAAGAAAACCACAGCTAACATCATACTCAATGGTGAGGGACTGAAAGCATTTCCTCTAAGATCTGGAAAAAGTCAAAGATGCCCAGTACCACCATTGTTACTCAGTCTTGCCCTGGAAGTTATAACTAGAGCAGTTAGGGGAGAAAAATAAAAGGAATCCAAATGGAAAGTAAGAAGTAAAACTCTCTATTTTCAGATGGCATGGTACTATAAATAAAAAGTCTTGACAAATCTACAATAAGCCAACTAGAACTAACAAGCAACTTAGCAAAGTGGTAGGATATAAGATCAACATGCAAAAATCAATGACATTTCTATTCATTGGTAATGAATAATCTGAGGAGGATATCAAGAAAATTTTTCATTTATAATAGAAACTAAAAGAATAAAGAGTCTAGGAATAAATTTAACCAAAAATATAAAGAACTTGTACACAGAAAACTACAAAACATTACTAAAAGAAACAAAAGAAATACCTAATACCTAATTAAATGGAAAAATATTCCTTGTTCAAGGATTGTAAGACTAAATATCCTTAAGTTGTCAATTCTCCACCAAATAATGTACAGATTGAATACAATCACAATCAAAATATTAAACAGCATACTTCACAGAATTGGAAAAGCCAATTTTGAAATTTATTTGGAAGGGTAAGGGGCCCTGAATAGCTAAAAAGAACTTGAAAAATAACAGATTTGGAGGACTCATAGTTCCTGACTTTAAAACGTATTACAAAGCTACATTAGTCAAAGATCATGGTAGAGGATGCAAGGTTAGTTCAGTGGTAGAATTCTCGCCTGCCATGCGAGAGACCCAGGTTCGAATCCCAGCCCATGCACTTCCCAAACAAACAAACAAACGAAAAACAAAACAAGCATGAATTCAACAAATGGTGCTGCAATAAGGGCCTATTCACATGGAAAAAGAATGAAAGACCACCATCATACAACACACACACACACACACACACACATACATGCAAAGAAAAATCATGGTACTGGCATATATACTGACTAATGGAATAGATTTGAGGGTTCAGAAATACCCCCAATATCTATGCCCAATGATATTTGACAAGGCTGCCAAGTTCACTCAACGAACTGAGTAGTCTCTTCAATAAATTTTCTAGGAGAACTGAATATCCATATATCAAAAGATGAAAGGGTACCCCTATCTCATGTCTTATACAAAAAATTAACTCAAAGTGGACCAAAGACCCAAATATAAGAGCCACCAAGAAGAAAATGTAGGGAAGCATCTTCAAGATCTTGTTGTAGGGAATGGGTGTTAGACTTAAAGCGCAAACAATGAAAGGAAACAGATAAATGGAACCTCCTCAAAATTAAATACTTTCAAGCTTTAAAGTAATTTGTCAAGAAAGTGAAAAGGCAGCCTATTCAACTGGAGAAAATACTTGGAAACTATGTATCCAATAAAGGTTTAATATCAAGCATATATAAAGAAACCCTATACCCTGTTGACATGGAAGAGGACTCCCAGGGATGAATCCAGACCTCGCACCATGGGATCAACAATTCCATCCTGACCAAAAGGGGGAAAAGAAGTGTAATTAATAAAGTATCAGTGGCAGAGAGAGTTCAAATACAGTCGAGAGGCTAGTCTGGAGGTTGCTCTTATGCAAGCTTCAGGTAAACCTTGCTACCTATCATAACCTACTAATCCCCAACCGGGACCATTCCAGCCAATCCTAAAGAACACCTAGGGCAATATATAAGATTCCACAAGGATTCCAGGCACTAGAGTAACTTTCCAGTAACCTACAATCTCCAGATGGGTCCCTGGTCCAGATAAGTCCTGAATCCTAGCCCAACCTCTCCAGAACATCAGATAGTTCCATCTCCCTGCCCCATATTAGTGACAGACCCTCACAATATCAAAGATTTAGAATTGCCATAGCCCAAACAACCCCAGAGAGAGGTATGGAAAGATCAGATGTGTTGGTGGAATTATACATAGAAGATAGGACTTAACAAATAGATGAGAATGCTGAATCATTGAATTGATAGCTCTTTTAGTCTCCAGTATTTTAGAATAGCTAGAAGTAAAAACCTAAAATTGGGAAATTGTAACCCATGTCAAAGTCTGAAATCTGTTCTACAACTAATTGTGGTGCCGTGCTTTGAAATTTATAGCTTTTTTATAAATATGTTATTGTTCACAAAAAAAGGAAGGGAAAAAAGTCCATTGTGATGATAAAAAAGAAAGGTATTTAAGCCCTCTAGCCTCCTATATTCTGGAGCATCTAGGAGAAAAAATATGAGAGGATTGTATGGTAGCCCATGACAAACTCTGGGATCTGTCCTGTAACCACTTGTTGAAGAGTGCTTTGAAAACTATTACTTTTTTATTTCTGTGCTTTATATATATATATATATGTTATACTATACAATTAAAAAAAAGTTAAAAAAAAGAAACCCTAAAACTCAACAATTAAGAGTCAACCTGATTAAAAAATGGACAATGACTTGAATAGACCTTTTTCCAAAGAGGAAATACGAATGGCTAGAAAACACATGAAAAGCTGTTGAACATCATTAGCTATTGGGGAAATGCACATCAAAACCACAATGACATATAATTTCATGGCCACTAACAACACAACAACAACCAAAAGCCAGAAAACTGCAATTGATAGAGAAAATGTTGAGAAATAGGAACTCTTTATTCGCTGCTGGTGGAAATATAAAATGGTACAGCCACTGTGAAAGACATTCTGGCCATTTCTCAGGAAATTAAGTATAGAATTGCCATATGGTCCAGCAATCCTACTACTAGGTATATACCCAGGAGAACTGAAAACAAGGTTTTGAACAAACATTTGCACATTGATGTTCATATCAGCATTATTCACAATTGCCAATGAATGGAAGCAACTCAAGTGTCCATTAACCAATGAATGGATAAACAAAATATGGTATATACATATGAAGGAGTATTACTCAACTATAAAAAGTAATGCAGTTCTGATGCATGCAACAACATGAATGAAACTTGAGGACTATTATATTGAGTGAAATAAGCTGGACACTAATGGACAAATATTGTATCATTTTACTGATATGAACTAATTATAATAAGCAAACTCAGAGTTAGAATCTAGAATTTAAGTTACAATGGGAAAGAGTGGAGGTGGAGAATGGGGAAGTGATGCTTAATTTGTGCAGAATTTATGTTTAGGTTAATTTTAAATGTATCAAAAGGGACAGTGGTGTGGTAGGACATTATTGTGAGTGTAATTAAATCTCTGAATTATGTTTGTGAATACCATTAAAAGGGAAAGTTTTGGTTCATGCGTGATACTAGAAGGAAAGTTAGAGCATAAAAGATGGGACTAACACTGTAAACCCTTTAGTGGGCAATGATTGTGGTGAACAGCAGAAATATAAGAATGTGCTTTTATGAATTAAAATGATTGTATGTCACTATTACAAGGTGTTTAATAACAGGGTGATATATGGGGAAAATATACCTTATGCAAACTATGACTATAGTTAACAGTAGTATTTGCTTATTCTTTCATAAGTTGTTACAAAGGCCCTAAGCCAATGGAAAGTGTCGACAATAGGGGGATATGTGGGCAAGTTATATTTTTTTTACACAACTTTTATGTAAACTTACAATTTCTCTAATTAAAAAAAGACAATAATTTTTAAAGTGTTGTGCTAAGTGAACGAAACTGTTCACAAAGTACTGCATATTGTATGAATCAATTCATATGCAATGTAAATAAGAAACTGTAGAGCTAGAATTAGGTTAGTATTTATGTGGGGCTGGGAAGGGATGGAGAATTGAGAGCTAGCTACTAAGGGGTATAGGGCTTTTCTTTTTGGAGTAATGAAAATGTTCTAAAATTGAAAGTGGTGATGAATACACAACCCTGAGTATACTAAAAGCCATCGATTGTACACTTTGGATGGATTGTATGGTATGTGAATATATCTCAAAAAAAAACCTGCTTTAAAAATAGCTAATATTTTTTCAAATGTTTCTTATATTCCAGATTCTATGCTAAATGCCTTTCATGCATTGTCTCATCCCAGCATAACTACAAACATGAAAGATGAGTTAGAGCGGTTGTCATTTACAAAGGTAGAAAAAGAAACAGAAATAACAGTCCTGACTTAATCCAGGTCGAAGGCCAGGGCCTTTAATACATATATTGCAACACATAATTTCTGTTAAATACATGTGACAGGTAGGTTAGATCTGCAGTAGGTGTCATATCAGCACTTGTGAAATAAACACGTAAATACATAAATAGGGCTCCACCGCTTACAGATTAGGATGAAGTGGCAAAATGAGAAATGACTTGGGTTGTATGCTGCAATTTACTGATGTCAAAAGTGAAGAGGTAGTAACACCTGTAGTATTCTTGCCATTACTGAGGCTCAGCTCACCTTTCTCACCATGATAGGGCACATAAGAAACAATGTGAGCAAATAAGGTGGGATCTAAGAAAGCTAGAATTCTGAGTAGGCAGCCACCAAACTACCCAGTGAACTTCAGCTAGTTTTTGCTTCATTCCATTTCCATGAGCGAGAAAGGATAAAGAATGTACAAGAAATATTTTCCTTTCTCTAAATTTGCCACAGAAAGGTATGGATCATGACCAAAGATTATCTAGATTTCTACATGTAGTATTTTGTTCTTTTAATCTTTAAACTAAGGCAGAATTATTTACTGCTTTAAATAACTGAAATCCTAAACATTCATGCATAATGTCTATAAACATTTGTCGAGTGCAATTAAATACTTTTAAGTGATACATACTTTAATAATTCCTTTTGAGGATATTTATTCCCATTCCTTCACTGATTTGAGTAGCTCAGTATTCAACAACTATAACTTGCTAATATTTTGAGACCAGGTTTTGTTTCATCTTGGATGTAAAAGACTCAAATAGATCTGCTAAATCATAACTAAAAATGAATATGTTAAGACTATCTGTTTGGTGTTGTGGGAAAGGTTTGGTAATGGATGACAGCACAACCTTGTGAGTGTAACCATCCACCACTGAATTGTACACTGGAAAGTGGTTAAAATGGGAAATTTTAGGTTTTATTGTATGCTACCAGGATAAAAATAAAAAACAAACTGCAGAGAATTAGGTGTGAGAGAAAGAAAAGTAATGCCCATTTAGGACAGATGTTAACTCATCAAACCCTTCAACCATTAGTGTTCCATAGTAAAGAACAATGAAAAGTAAGATTGGAGAAGAGATAAAACAATGTTGTTAGAAGGCAAGTGTTTAATTATGTTCTGGATTTCTGAAGTACTGTGACATTGGGCAATTTATAGGAAAAGGATTTGATCTCACATCTCACTGGTTTTAAATCCTGTGCTCTTTTCACATTCATTATGTGAATTCCCTGATATCCTTAATCCTAATAATCTCTGTCAATCATAATAAGATTTTATTATAGATATATAAATTCTATCAAGACATTAACACCAATTTTACAATTTTTCAGAAGTACTATGTCTAATATATATTCTGAGGGTTATTAAATAACTATGGCTTTTTCTGAGATTTCATCTAATTCTTTTGGGATTACTAGAGTAGAATAAGAAACTTTGCTTCATTTAGTATAATTTTATACATTGTATTGTCATTCTGGAATGTTAATTATTCTGCTTAAAATTAAGCCAGAAGATATTATGTTTCTCTTCAAAATCTCTTAGAGGTATGCCTTTAAAACTCAGAGGAGGGACCAAATTGTTATGCAGATTTAGCCATTGGTGTTCAAGGATTGCATTTCAGGCATTTTCAATTTTAGAGCTCTTCCCATATTGATTGACAGGGTAGGTCTAAAGGATTCAAAATAAAACTCTACATGATCTGATTCTGATTATACAGATATAGTAGGATCACCAGGAAATCTTTCAGAATATTGAACATTTAAAACAATTTGTATCTAATGGTTCACAGTCCCTGAGATACATGGATACCCAAATAAAAAGAGAAGGGTCAAATTTGTAGTGGAACTCTCGTGGATAGAAATTCAGACCAAGTGGTGCATGGAGAAATATATATACATGCACAGAATACGCAGTCGTTCCAATTTCAAATTTAGGTTTTTAAGAGTTAGTGTAAGGGTAGGTGAGTTGGAAGAGAAGTAAAATTGTATTCCTTTTGAGAATATCTACAAAACCCAAACACCAAAAACTGAAGAGAATGAGAGTATATCGCATATCTCAGAAGCACATCTTGGAAGATATTTTGCATACCTTCAAAGAATATGAAGTCTCCAAAGCTGGATGTACCTTACTTCACAAGTTCTACTGCATAGTAGTACCATATTTGCAGTTAGAAGGAATGAATGAATCGGTCCAATCAATCATTGACAAATGGACAAGAATGTAGTTCTAAAAATATTCTCCTAGCTTTTATCTTCCTACAGATTCTCTGGGTTTTTCTAGCAGACCACATGCTAGTCATAATGTCACGTATATGAGCAATGGCAGAGAAGGCCACTCTTAATCACTGATAATGAGAAAGAGTCAGTAGGGTTCATGTGAAAATAATTAGAGGTAGAAACTGCGACAAATTGTTCATAGTAATCTTCTTACTTGGCTACTCTTTAGGGTTACTGTAGATTTTAATCTCGGATGTTTGAGTATGATTAATTAATACCATATTGACAGAATAATTTGGCAACTCCTGTGAGGCTGTCCACTGTCATTCTCTGTTTCTTGTTAAGTTTACCTACATGGACACTTCCTATGTGAATTACTTCTCATGATGCTGGGAAATATTTTAGTAAATCCAATGACACCTAAGTTGCATTTAGAAATATAATAAATTCATATCAATGTGGGGATTTATGCCCTGCATTTAAACCTTAAGGCATTGTGGTAGACCTATATTCATTCTTTTTCAGTTGTGCGTGACTACAGTTGTTGGTACAAGTGTTAGCTCAGACTGTTAAGGAAGTGCACTTATATAGACAATTAGATGACATGGATTAATGTGACTGATAAATAATATGAGAAACATGAATACAACTATCTATCAGCTTGCAAAGAGTTTAGACCAATTACAAAGTTAGAAAGGACAATCTCCACAAAAGTGCACCCTTCATTCTGATGCCAACTGCACGTTCAGACCTCCCCAAGATGACCTCCCATGTCTAAAAACGTCAGCTAAAGGAAGAAACACAAAGGGCAGAATCCAGGGAAGTAGGAAATGTGGAGCTTTCATTGTCCTCTGCCGCAACTTGAGGGTACTTTATTCTCCTAGAGTTTCTGTGTGACGAAACACAAAGTACCGCCAACCAGGGATGCTCCCCTGAGCCTCGGTGCTTAGAGTTTGTATTGGAGATCTAATAAAATTGATCAGTGATTATTGGTTGATTGATTGATTGCTCACATGGTTGAGCTCATTCTCTTGTTGACCCAAAATCCCCACTATAAATCACTTTGTTGATTTTTCTGGCAAGACAAGCCTTCATCTTACACTGTACTGTTAGACTATCCAAGTGACCAATGCTCCCAGGGAAACAAATACACCCCTTTAGGGCATAATATTCCAAAAGCTTAGAGACTGACTACCCTCTGAAACAAAGGCTGTAGGCCAGATCTCCTCGTTGGGCAAGATTAAAATCTTTACTAAACACAACTCTTCAAATATCCCTCAATACTGCATTTTCTGTCTTTATACCCAGGATCTAATCCATCCTTAAACTAAAAGTCCTTGCAAATCCATGCTGAAAATGAGGTAGGATTCATGAACAACTTTTCAACGTACTTTGTAAATATTTAAAATGTCTCTGAAATAATAAAAGAAAACATTTATTTTCAAACTTAAAAACATAGTTCACAATATTCCTATAGGAGAAGTTAAAATACGAGTGAAAGAAGAATTATATTAACAGTTCACAAAAAATTATCACGAAAAAAGAAGTGGCATTACATATTAAGGTTCGTTGTATTCTGAACTGACTTAGGAATCATATTAAATGCTAACATGTTTAAGTAGTTTAAATATTTGTATTATGGAACAGTGTCAATTTTGTTTAATAGGAATTTGTTGACAAAATAAATTCTGTTTACTATTTCTTCACATGAAATCCACCATTTTGCAGAATCCCATCTGATGAACCAGTTAATAGTCTCTAAATTTTCAAGACTATGTAGTGAGATTTTTAAGGCCAAAACATGAATGAAATGGGGATTAAAATGCAGATGAATTATTTCTTCCCTTGTACGTGAGAAGGAAATCCTGCTAAAATCTGATTTTCCAGCAGATTTAATCTCATAATCCATTGGCTTCATCTTCTCTCAGCCTCCCGTGCAGCATTTGCCAAAGGCGATGTGATAATGATTGATGCGCTACAATCCTTAAAGCCTTAGAAAAAGTGCTTTATATCTTAAGCACGAAATTCTTCTTTTTTGGTAGACTGTATGTTTTCTCTCTTGACTTTTTCTCTGTTGCAGTTTATTATGCTGACATACCTCTTCATGTTGGCGTGGCTGGGAGTCACGGCTTTCACCTCACTGCCAGTTTACATGTACTTCAATCTCTGGACCATCTGCCGAAACACCACTTTAGTGGAGGGAGCAAATCTCTGCTTGGACCTCCGTCAGTTTGGTATGTGGATAATGGATTTCTCGTTGTAAAACAAAACCCCACATTGTTTTACCTAAATAACTAACTCTAAAATACTGTAAGTCATTTTGGAACCATTATTCTAACAAAGAAGCACATTCATCAGAGGATTCACTTTTAAGATATAACCTTTTAAATTTAAGTAAGAATTCAAGGGAGGATTGGAAATTGATATTATAACATGAACACACAAACACAGATGCACGCGGTATCCCCAGTAATTGGCAGCTTCTGGTCATGATTTCTTTCCTGAATTCTCTGCTTTTCTGTTGCCTGCGTCTCATTTTCATCCCCCACACCATGATAAACAGTGCAAATTGTGAAGTCCAGCATAAAACTAATCTGAAAAACACATTTCATTGTTTTCTGAAATAGGTAAAACACTTAGCTTTTAATAATAATGAAATCAAAGAGTGTTCAATACATCAGCAGCCCTCTTTGGTTACTCTTATTTGTGGATAGATCTCAATAAGTAACAATTACTATTTACATGGACTAACAATACGTAGATACTAAGTGTTTTACCTATGTCAACTTGACATATTGTTTTTCATTTTATAAATGAGGAAAATGAAGCACAAGGCAGTTACATGACTTACCCAAGTCATGCAGTTAATAAGTGGCAGAGCCAGTGTTCCAACTCAGGCAATGCAGTTTCACGTCTGGGCTATTATCATACGACTGACTACCTCTCATACTGAAACAACTACTGAAAACTACCAGTCAGGAAATTTAAAGTCTATTTCACCTAAACTATTTAGAATTCTATTTCATCATTTGTAAAAACATGAGAGCTACAGAATTTATTCTCAAATACAAAAATCCATGTGTATAAATGGATTTTTTCAACCAACAGGTATTAAAAACATACTGATTAGATCTGAGGATGTTGGAAGTGTTTTTCTCTAAGGAAGGTACCTCAGACTTCAGAACAGTGGCAACTATCCCGCTACAAAGTATCTGAGAGCTTTTTGACTCTTCAGTTGTATCATGAATAGGCCACGGGATACAGCATAGCAATTCTATAGCTAACCGCCCATGTGCCAAAAAGTGATCCACCTACCATACTGTTAGAGAAAGACCCCCATACCTCCTGCATTCCTTATATTCCTCAGCTACAGTAAGTAATGCCTCTGCTTTCCATTTTGCCTTTTGGAAATGCATATACTTATTATATGCATAAGAATGAATATAGAAATGTGCACCTCTCCTAAGAAGCATGATAACGCTTACATGGTAAGAGTTCCCATTAAGTTGTTCAGAGTAACATGGTCTCCTAAGAGAAAAGATATCATCTATATGCTAATGGAACCACTTTGCAAAATATGGGAAATTGCTTTAAGATATATTCTTACCCACTTGATTTCTTGATGAATATTATTAAATGTCTATACTGATTATAATCCAAATTTTGTGGAGTGGCTCTTTCCTTCTCTAATGCCCCTTGATTGTATATGTATGCTCAGAATTCTGATTAGGGACATATTATCTGGAAGGCACATAACTGCCATGCCAACAATATATTTTTATGTTAAGGGCTAAACAGAAAACATTAATACCTTAGTAAAAGTCTGCATAATAACTGAAAGATGCATTCTCTTTCTTCTACACCCACATGAGAAAAGTTACAGTTAGATAAATCTTAATAAATATGTTGTAAACAGTGCTAAGGCTCAAAGAACAGTTTTATTCAACCATATTTGACACTTGCTACACTGTTTTTAGAAAGACAAACAGGTGTGAGTTGATGAGATTTAGATGAAATTTTCAACTCTGTATTGACACTAATGGGATGAGATGAGTGCGGTTTGCATATGGGGTGAACATGTATCTTTGGAGGCCAGAGGTGGGCAGTGATAGAAGCATAATGCCCTCCTCCCCAAAGATGTCAACATCCAGTCTCTGTGACCTGAGTATGTTTGATGACATGGCAAAAGGGATGAAGGTTGCAGAAGGGTTGTCAGGCACTGCTGGAATTGCTGGCTTTGACAGAAGCAGAGCTGCCACAGTGGTAAAGGAAATATACAAAGACACAAAAACAATCAATGACATACCTGGAAAACGAAACCATGGACTATGGCTTTAGGTGATGGACCCCTTTCCTATGGGCAAAGGCTATCTGAAGAGCTTGCTTGAGACTGGGGCGGATAAGAGGGAAGAATAGAGGCTCAGTTTTGAAGATGTAGATTGTTAGAAGCATCTAAGAAATCCAAGCAGATTTGTCAAATAAGAAGTTAGATATATGAATTCTGAATTCAGGAGATGCATATGGGCTAGCTACATGAATATCAAAATCATTAATGGTATTTTAACACTCTGAAATAGGATGAGATCAGCAAGAGAGAAAGAGCATTGAGGATTACTCATAGGGTGCTCTAATTTAAGAGGTTATAGAGAAAAGGAGGAACCAGACAAGGGGACTGAGAAGGAGGAGCCAGTAAGAATAGGAAAAAAAGAGAAGATGCTAGTATCTTGGAAACGAATTGAAGAAATTGTATGAAGGAAGAGGGGGTGACCAACTCTGTCCAGTACTACCAACTGTCAAGTAAAATGAAGGCTGAGAGCTATTCCTTGGTTTTAGCAATGTGAAGGTCATCAGTGATTTTTCCAAGAAAAAATCCCATGGAGAATGGGACAAAATCTGAATGGAGAGAGTTTAAGTGGAAATGAAAGGAAAATAGTTGCATACAGTGAGCATTAGACAATACTTTCTAAAAGTTTTGCTGCAAACCTGAATAAAGAAATGAGTAAAGAAGTGTATTCACTAAAGAAGTGTATTCACTGTGTGTCTATATATATATATATATATATATATATATATATTCACATGAATGAAGACTGTAATATATCAATAAGCAGTAATGTAGCCGTCACCAGGAATCGTTGCTCAGTAAGTGTGTTAATAGACAAATCTTAGAGAGGTTCTTTTTTTGCCTCTTGGAACCAACCATCTTGTTGGGGGGAAATAGCCCTCTTTCCTTTCTGCATTTGACGAACTACAAGTAGATTACTTTTTCAGCTGAATAGATGGCACAAACTATTGGCATGGCAGAGGATTACATCAGCTCTGTAAGAGAGGGATGGGGGAACCCCATTATGCATCTAAAGGATATGAATGTGTAAATATATGCAGGCACTGAGACTAAATAACAAGTGCTAAAAGTTTAGATATTTGTTTGCCCAGAACTTGTGATTTATTTTCTCTTGTACATATGTATGTTTAGTACTTCAGTAGTTCTCAGAACAGGGTTAAAGAGCCATTGTAGAGTGAACTTGATTATTCTGTTCTCTAAAATGGGATCTAGAGCAGTAACAGTGAATCAACGATGTGCTTGTTAAAAATGCTTAACATTCATAGATTCTGATTTAGCAGTCTGCCTTGGATTCCAGAAATATACATTTGTGATAATTTCCCCAGGTGATTCTGATGCAGTTGGTCCATGAACCAAATAGAGCAAGGGTAAATATAAATGAGATTGCAGCTTTTTATTCTCCTTTACTAGCACTGTTTTCATTATCAGCAGAGGATAAATTGCTCCTTTGGGAAATACCTTTATAGACTAACTGAAGCTTTGTAGCAACCAGACAAATTTGGTTCTCGATTTCAGCACAGCCTGGGGCATAATTACCAAAGTAACTGTGATGCCTACACTTTCACATAATGGACCAAACCAATGCATTAGCTGCAATTGAATCTGAAAAATTTGGTGGCTGGATTCAATTGAATTCAGACTGAAAAAGTGTTAAACTGTGTGCAGGTGAAATGTTTTTGCATCTTCTGTTTAGAAATATTATTCATTGTTGGAATAAGGTCCCCGGTTTTAAATGCATTGAAAGCTGAGGAATAATTGTTCTCTTATAGTATTAAAATAGAACTCATTTAGATTTTATTATTGAAAGTTCCTTTTTCTCTCTCTATGCTCTTTAAAACATTTATATAAATTGAAATTTCCAACATGTTATAGGAATTGTGACAATTGGAGAAGAAAAGAAAATTTGCACCATCTCTGAGAATTTCCTGAGGATGTGTGAATCCACAGAGGTAAGTGTTTTTACGGTCTTAATTTTGTCAGAAATTTACCATTCATTTTGGTCTTTGAAGAATATATAATTAAATCTACCTTGAGTTCCCTCCCCCCTTTTTTTTGAAGAGGAAATTTTTACTTTCAGTGGTGTTGTACAGGGGCATTGGAGAATAAATATGCTTGAGGTATGATGCACATTTCAATTAAAATTATACCAGATATTTTAATTTTTTCTAGAAATTTTCATATTTTAATGAAGTTGAAAAGAGTATAGTTATTTATTCTTCTTTTTTTTTTTTTTTTTTTTGCGGGGGGATGCATGGTCTAGGGATCAACCCAGGTCTCCTGCATGGAAGGAGAGCATTCTACCACTGAATCACCTGAAAAAAATTTAGTTAATTTTTTAAAGAGATACCATAGATTTATTTTACAAAATTACTAAAAGCCATATATAAATTATGTTCTTATCATTATGATGAAATTATAGTAAAATGATGCTGTTGCAAGGATTTAAATAATTTGCAGGTAAAAAAAAGCTCACGTAATGTTTCTTGATAAGGTAATTTATCATAGGCTTCCTTTTGTTAAAGATACACAAAGTTCTGGCTCATAAGCTATCAGCAGTCATGACCTCTGTTCTGCTGGTAATCTGTCACATGTTTTAGTTCTCTGTGGTTTCCTTTGCAGCTGAACATGACCTTCCACTTGTTTATTGTGGCGCTTGCTGGAGCCGGAGCAGCAGTTATTGCCATGGTAAGCCCTCCGCAATGTGAGGCTTCCCTTTCCAACTGCAGTTACAAAGCAATTTGCTTGTAGAGATAATAACTTTCTGCTAGTGTCTGAAGTTTGTAAGAACCAAATTTGTTTAATATCATTGAAAATGAAAATGGGAACAATGGATAAATAAATAAGTGGAAAACAAGGCTTAATGGAAAAAATGACATTTGGTCATCTGTTCAACAATTAACACAATAATAGGGGTAACATCAACAAAAAGTAAGTTCATTAGAATTTTAGACATTAGGTTACTATTAATATAAAAATTATATCTTTAACTTCCATTATCTTTTTTTCGTCCTTAAATAAGAATGTAAATGTTGCCATGCAGAGGTATTTGTGAAATTAGTATTAATTTATTTTTCTTTTAAAAAGACACTAATTTTCTTAGGAAATTTAAGAACTACCTCCTTTTTCAGCCCATTGGGCTTTTACCATATTTGTGGGTGAAAGGAACATTTTTTTAAATAAGATTGTTTTTATCTCCTGTCAAATACCAAAAACAGACCCTTTCTCTTCCTTTGTAACCCACCACAAGTTCCATTCTGCTCACGGGAGCACCAGTGTCCACAGTGAACAAGAACTCTGAGCAGCAGTAATAGCTTTTGAGGCTAAGGTCTTTATCCTTTTCTCTTTAATTTTTTTCTTTGTATGCTGTATGGCGGGGTCGTATTTTATTCTTTTTCCATGTGAGTATCCCGTTATTGCAGCACCATTTGTTGAATTTTTTGTTTGTTTGTTTGTTTGTTTTTGTTGGTTTCTTTGCTTGGGAAGTGCATGGCCCGGGAATCGAACCCTGGTCTCCTGCATGGCAGGCGAGAATTCTACCACCAAACTACCCTCGCACCCCCTTTTAGTCCTTATCTTTAAAACCTAGAAGACAAGTAGAATAGAACTTTAGGTTATCAGTAACCTTACGACTATTATAGCCAATCAATATATAAAAATGATGAATTAATTGGGATTTATTTAATACCTTTGCTTATGGTACTGATACATTGTCTAATTTGTGGGTGAAAGGAACATTTTTTTTTAATAAGATTGTTTTTATCTCCTGTCAAATACCAAAAATAGGACAGATGAGACAGTGCTAATGTGCTAATGAACCATATCAGACCAGTTATTTTTAGTGACTTTATAAACACTTTTTAACGGATCTGTTTCTAATTTATTAAAAATGATTTTTTAAAAAACATCTACCAAGGCTATGTCAGTGCCAAAATCAGTTTTCAAGTACTTTGTTAAACATTGCTCAGCGTTTTACGTTTAGTGACTATACATCTCTACATACAGGTTTTATTTCAGAATATGATCATGTTGTGATTAAACAGAAAGATTATAAAAAACAATAATCAAAATCCTTATATTCTTAATCTAAAATTAATGATAAACTGCCCTGGGGAGACATCCACATGTTCTGGCCTTTGATGTTCCGAGTATTTCGTGGTCCCAGGAAGTGCACAGCCCGACCATCAGATCAGAGGAAACATCTGTAAATTTCTGTTCTGCACACATGCCTGTAAAACGGGTAGTTTTTAGGGGCACATGTATGTACTATGTTCAGCCAGTATATACCACATGTGCAGCTCTTTCTGCATTGCTATAAATATATACATACACAAGTCACTGTGAAAACTTCCCTCCAGGCATGCACTAGAGAAAAAGACCAGTTTAATTGTGAAATGTTATTTAAATGTCTCTAAAAAGTGCTTACTTAGAAACAGTTCTCTTTTAAAAATATTTACGGTAATAGAGATGTAGGCATTATGTACTGCTTAGGGAATCTATGTCTTAAATCTCTTTAGAAATAAAGTTGTAAAAAATTTTTTATTTCCAATAGCAAGAGTTTATTTAGCATTTATTTTTAAGTACTAAGCCTCTTCTTAGAGGTATTTTCTCTCTGATTAGAGCTGTTATCAATGGCTCGCTCCCTTTCACTCTGTTTGTTAACTAGTTTAAATTATTGATATCAGTATTTCTAGCGTATTAGCACTGGTCATACTCAGGTTTTAGGAAACATGGATAATGTAAGTATTGCTACTGTTGCTGGTACTAAAACCACTATCAACAGAACTAACTACTCTTGGCTCCATTACTTGGAAACGTACTCTGTTGAAAGCAATGTCAAGTGTTTTATGGAATGAACACATTTCATCACTCACCATCTCATTCTATGCTCACAATATGGCTAACCAGTATTATATCTGTATTAATAAGGATGAGAAAATCCAGTTGAATTCTACTCTACCAAAATACTTCAATCATCATCTATAATTTAAAGAAAGGGTTATAAGAATTCATATTAAAATTAATCTGGCTCAGCCCCATTGTATTTCAAAGATGATAAGAAGTTCTGTATGCTGACAAAATTACTCCACCTGCCATTGCAGCGGATGCTAGGGGCCACTGTTCACAAAGTCAGGGGACAGCCTGGCAGCTTCTGCTCCATTTAAGGCCAGATGAAATGCCTGCAAGACCCTCTGGGAAGCACTAATTTCTGAGGTGTGGCGATACTGAAGCTCTTTTCAATATTTCACTCCTCCATATTCAATAATAATTTAGGGGCTGCATTAGGATTGTTTAGAGAAAAAGAGCCAACCGGATATAATGTAGATATTAAGAGATTTTAAGGAATTGACTCATGTGATTGTGGGACCTGGCAATTCTGAAATCTATAGGGAAGGCTGCTAGGCTGGAAACTCAGAGAGCGCTGGATGGTGTAGTCTTGAGGCAGAATTCCTTCCTCTGGAGATCTTAGTTATTCGTTCTTACAACTGTCAACTGATGAGATGGGGTCCACTCACATTATCCAGTGTTTTAGTTTCCTAGCTGCTAAACAAACACAATGTAATGAGTTAACTTAAACAAAGGAAAGTCATTGGCTCAGTTTTGAGGCCAGAAGCTAAAAACTGAGGCTTCAGCGTGGTTTCTCCCTGAAGACTGTCACATTCTGGGCTTTTCTGCCACGTGGCAGTGTCTTCTCCTTTCTCTTCCGGGTTCTGTGGACATCCAGAGTCTGGCTGCTCCTCATAGCTTCTCCGTCCATGTTGAATATATTTTGTTTTATGAAGACTTTGGTCAGAGTGGACTAAGACCCCTCATTCAGTCAAGGCTCACCTTACTGAGAACATCTCCATAGGTCCTGTTTACAAGGGGGTTCATACCCACAGAACTGGGGTTTGGGACCCAAATTTCCCTCCTATGGAAGACGTGATTCATCCCCCACAGGGTGGTCCCCTTAACTTAAGTCAATAGATTGTCAATGCTAATCACATTTTTAAAATGTCTCCACAGCAACAAATATGCCAGTATTTAACCAAACAACTGGTACCATAATCTGGCCAAGTTGACTCATAAAATTACGTTCTCTGTCTAAAAGGAAGCATTTTGAACATCTAAAAATACATTCATTCTTTTAACAAATATTTTGAGTACCTATTACTTTCTAAGCAGACTCCATCGCACGTGACATCTTCAGAAAAACAATAAAAGGCACATAAATTTATATATGTACATTTAAGCCTAATTTGATCCTCATTCATGTAGCTTTCACTATGTAGATACCATAGAGTGCAACAGCATAACTCAAAGCCCCTTTCAACAAGCTTAAAATCTCCATTGATCAAAGTGTAAGATTGTAGAGGAAAGCTAAGCATTCTGAAAATAGCTTCTTCATATGGGTATGCTTCATTTTTCTATGTCCTTTTGTCAAATTGGTTTTCCTTTTTTTTTTTTTTTACTATCTGCTAATTACTGAATATGCTACAATATTCACTTTCTAGAATTGACTTTGCATTCTATATGTGCATCTGTGCTTTGCTAGAGCCATCGTGCCTCCCATCTCTCAATATGCTCTTAACTATTATCAAAATTTTAGCTTCCTCTTTTCCTAAATTTTGGGGATGAAATATTGTCCATCCTTAAAAACTTGGATAAAATACATAGCTGATCACTTTATTTCTCTTCCCAAGTCATCCATTAAGATCCAGTTTGGAATTGGATCCCCTTCTCTCTCCTGGGGACCAAGAGGGAGGGAAAGGGAGAAGAGCAAATAAGTTGGCCTCATTGCTGAGTCAATTTTAGTCAAATCAGGAGATTTCCTTATATAACATGGCACTCTTCTGGTCTGTGAACATCTGCGTGGATAGATAGATAAATGATGGGTAGATAGGCTAATACCTCTGACATAATACCTGCCCTCCTGTGTTTGCAGTCTCGTATAGACTGCAACATTGATTATATGGAAAATTAGGTCAAAAATTAAATTCAAAGATTTATTTTGGAGGTGTCCATAAGTCCTCTTTTTATTGTAGAGTGGACCAATATATTGTCCCATTAATTCAAGTCAACTAGACACAAACTATGTATGAAAATATTTCCAACTATGAGTTAGAAAACATAGATGCATAAACATGAAGGGTGTGATCTAATGGTTTGGGTAAATGAGGGCAGAAAGGACAGGAAACCAAATAAGGATTAAAAATGAGTCTTGGATTCGATCATAGTTGGAAAAGAAAAAGGAAGCAGCAGTGATAGCGTAGTTGGTGGAGTGAGAAGGGAACGTGTCTTATTGCTCCCCATTACCATGGAAATTGTGGTTCCCTTTTACACGTGAATATGTCCTTTATAAATAAATGACTTGAATGCCTCTTTCCTAATAGCAGACTGCAGTGAAGACGCTGCACAGACTTCCAGTGTAAACGGCTTTTGTCTTTGACTAGGTCCACTACCTTATGGTCCTCTCTGCCAACTGGGCGTATGTGAAGGATGCCTGCCGGATGCAGAAGTACGAGGATATCAAGTCGAAGGAGGAGCAAGAGCTGCACGACATCCACTCCACCCGCTCCAAAGAGCGGCTCAACGCGTACACATAAAACCTCTCTGTGCTTTCCACCCTTTGAATGCTTTGGTGTTTACCTAAAGGCCATCCAACCACCCATCCACCTAAAGTCAAATAGAGCGTGCTTCTCATCAATGATGTGTAGGGTGACTTATGAATCACCTGAAAACGATTCTTGGTTGTTTAGCACCCAATCTCCTAATTCGTTAAATTGGGATAATCGGATCTCTTCTACGAGCTCCTCTCCAGCCCTTGTTTTGAAATTTCTCAAACTGATTTAACAGTTCTGTAAGATCAGAGATACTAACACTGTCAAATGCAAAAATTTGTTTGATTTTTAACCACTTCCTATGTGTTATGCATAACACCTTTCGCATTATTTCTTATGTTTTTGAAAGGAAAATAGCTTTTTATACTTTTTAATTTTGATTTTCGTAACTAGTTTAACTACAGGTAACCTTCAAAGGGACCATTGTACATTATGAAAAATAGACAGAGATGATATCATGATGACTATTCTTGAAATATAGAAATTAGGTCTGAAGATTAGTGGCCATGTTACTACAGGCCTGGTTAAAGTTTTCATCAATCTAAGGTGCAATTTCTAAATTTGTAAGAGTAGGTAAAAAAAAAAAAGTGCTTCTTATCTTTGTTAACACTGTATTTTTTTTGATGTACTTAAAAGGTATTTCTCTCTGATTACTCATGTTTGTTGTGAGCATGTAGAACCAGTGAAGCTAATGCATGGCTAGTTGCCTTTTTAAGATTGTGACACCAAGCTTACCTTTTAAACTTTAGTCTAGAGACATTTTAATGGAAATAACTACATGTGGACTGCTGGAGAATAATCTCTCGGTAATTTAAGCAGGGGCTGGATTGGAACTTTTAATATGCTAATGTGGAAAAGTAATTACCTTTATGAAGGTAATAAATGAAAAATAAGCACACTAATCCCTCAGAAGTTGTTTTACCTGCTTTAAGGGTTTTAATGGGTTGCACCTTTGTAAACTATCCCTGAAATGTGTAGGATATATTTGAAAAGGCTTCCATTAATATAATAACTTTGCTTGCAGCCTTCCAATCTATTTTGGCTTACCTGTAGTGTTTTTTAAAGTGTGGTCAGAGGCCACTATAGAATGTATTGTTTGGAAGTATAGTGCTATACGTGTGTTTTTATTTCAAGTAAGTCATTTTATCCAAATGTTCAGTCATATTCATTTATAAGAAGTACCTGTATCAAAAGAATTAAAAAAAAACAAACAATCAGTATTACTGGACCAAATTTGGTGTTTGTTTTTAACCTCGACTCTCTTCATTTGATTATTTCTAATGCTACAAGAATACTGTAAAGTGTCTTTTCAAATGATGTAGCCTGACAGGACATTTTTGTCAGTGTATAAAATCTAGGTAGTATTGTGCACTGATTTGACATTGTGAAATCCTTTCTCAGTTTAAGTGCATTTCTAATAAAATTTATTTGGGTGAAACAATCATTGTACAATGACTAGTCATGCATCATCAGTAATTTTACAAGTTCTTGTAGTTGGTAGGGGGTATTATTAGAGTTACCTGTGGCATGATTATGCATTCTGTAGTATTATTTAATTAATTTGGGATTGGTTTTGCTTTTTTTTACACTTAGATTATCTTACTGGTTTAACATTTTTCTGATATATGCAGTATTACAGATATTCAGCAAAAGTATTAATGGGCTTCTTTTAATTCTACATTATAGTGTTTCAGTTCTGTGTCTTAACGGTTTGTGATGATTTTTAAAACTGTCTTTTAAACTCATGTAACGATGTTGACGCTTTTGGCTTTTTTTCTGGTATTAGAGTTTGTATTTTCACAAAGAGTGCTTTGTAGCAGGCATTACAATTAATCTGTTTTGTACATAAATGTGCCAACAGCTTGATGGTGGCGTTTTTGAAATGTAGAACAAAGTGCTTGCAAAATGTAATAAACACACTTGTGTACTTTGTGTACTTATTATTAGTTTCTGCAGTGTTTTATTTTGTTTTTGTTTTTTTTTGTGCATGTGTCTTGTTTATTCTTTTTCCCTATGTGTGCAGATTCTTTTCAAATGAAATAGACGCTATTATCTCTTTAGTATTCTCACCTCAGTTGGGTTGACCTAACCCTTCAAAGTGCAGTTGAAAATTCTGTGCATTGACATGTAGTATAGAAAAGGGAAGGAGTTGAGGGAAGGGATTTTGCAGGCCATTTTGCTTAGCAAATGAGAACTATTCTCAAGTTATGTTATTTGCCTATTTTCTAATATTTTTGTTTTGTTTAGTGCTTCACTAAGAAAGAAACAGAAAAGATGCAATTCAGAAAAAAAATGATTTCTAGGTTTGCTTTAAAATATCAAGGTGATAGCAATGAAATGAAAAAATACTTTTTAGTGTTTTGTTTTGGATCTAATTTTTTCTCTTCAGTTAAGAAGCGATGGTTATTCAAAAGAAATGAAATAATTATCAATAAAAATGTTAATTTTTAAGGCTAAGGAATTTTATTTGCCTTCAGTTATTTAGGTATTTTTATGAATGGTAAGTTGGAAGTATCATGGACCTAGGTTAGAAATATCTTTAATAATTATGAGTAGTTCTGTATAAGATGTCTTAATTATCCTTTAGAAAGTCATTTTGAAGACAACCAGAAAATGATACACTATTTAAATCTTATTAAGTTATTATGATTATTCCTTCCAGTTTTTATGAAATTCTCAGCATAGTGTTTTAGTTTCCTGGCTCTAAGACAAAACCCTATGATGGGTTTGCTTAACAACAGAGTTTATTGACTCAAGATTTCAGAGGCTAAACAGCTTGCTTCTCCCAGCTGGCTGTCAATCGTTTGGGTTCCTTGGCTTTTCCATCACAAGGCAATGGACATGACAATGTCTTCTCCTTTCTCTTCTGGTTTCCATTGACTTCCACCTTCTGGTTGCTCCTCATAGCTTACTCTCCCTATGGACCGTTCCATAAGGCCTCCAGTAATAGGATTAAGACTCCTTTGATTCAGTTGGTCACACCTTAACAGAAGTAACTCATCAAAAGGTCATGTGTTCGCAGTGGTTTCACACCCACAGGAATTAAGATTCACAACCTGTTTTTCTGGGGTACACAACTCCAAACCACCACATATAGCAATGTCAAACACGAACAAAAATTCATAGTATATAGTTTTCAAAAAATTGATAGTAATAAGATTTATTATGATTTTGAAAACTGAGAATTCCATTTCTCTTTGTAAGAGTGCACACTTTATCTTCAAAACAAGTAATTTCCTTTTGCTACGTGTATAGCTAATGTTAAGACCAAGGAAATTATTCACTTTGAAAATAAAATGCATATCGGCCAGCTCTAACTTGGGGATGTAATCAGTTTACATTTTTTATGTTAAAACTTAGAAACAGACTCTGATTTACTCATTCAAAGAGCAAGCCAGCCTGATTTTTATGTTATTGCTTTATTTTGCCTTTTAGACAACAGAAGGTCAAAGCATATCTTAGTTTGCCAGGGCTTCTGTGACAAATACCACACACTGGTGGGCTTAAGCAGCAAAGAAGTTACTGTCTCAGGGTTTTAAAGGTTAGGAGTCCAAAATCAAGATCTCTACAGACCATGTTTCCTCTCAGCATCTTCACTGATCTGGTGCTGGCTTTCTGCCATCCTTGGAATTTCTAGATTTGCATTTCTTCTTCCAGCCATCTGAGGCTGTCCGTCTCCTCTCAGACTTCTTTGACTCTGGCCTCTTCTGATTGACTGCGTCCAAATTTCCTCTCTTTATAAGTCCAGTTCTAAGGTGCTGTTGACAAAAGAGTCCAATCCTTAACTAATAATACGTCCAAAGGTCCTATTTATAAATAGAACCCCCGGAATACGGATTAAAACTTCAGTGTGTCTTTCGTGGGGGGCTTGATTCAATCCTCAACAATATCATTGTAAAAAGTATTTCATTTAAGTAACCTGATAGCCAAAGTATTCTGAAAATGATAAAATTTGAATTAAACATCATACCTCACAAAAGCATTATTAAATTTGCAAGATAACAAATCACTTTAAATCAGTAGGCACCAAGTCTGTAAAATGGTACTAGCTCAAACATAAACATCTTTCTAGTGCCTTAAATAGGCCTAATGCCTTGGGTTTCTTCTCAGGAAAAGAAATTTTGCCTTTTTATCATTTTAGGGCTTTTGCTTTTTTTTCCATAAAAATCCTTCATGCTTCAAAATTGAAAATAACTTAGACCTCATATTAAAATGAAATTAGATTTTTCTCAAAATGTATTTGACATGTGGAACCTCCTATAGATGGAAATACAAAAAAAAAAGCAAAACAAATAAACAAATGATGGAGAAATGAACAATAAGACAAAGGAACTAAGTGTGAATCCAAGTAAGTCTGCCATTACTCTTTGAAAAAAGAGAAATAAAGAAAGGAGCAGTATAATTATATGATTTATCCCATGGGGGATAATGTAAAACAGAAAGCTAAAAATATATTTGAAAAAGCAAGATTAGATCAAGAAATAACCTATCAAGTGTAAAAATACAATTGAATCTATTTCTTTTGTTAGTGTTCTATTTTGGTTTTTTCCTTCCCACTCTATTCAAGATACTTGAGCAAATACTCGGCCTGCAGTTCTTCCTGAGAATGAAACATTCCTTAGTCTCATAGAAGCTGGGACAGAGCAATAGAAGAACTGATCCTGGTTGGCTGCTCAGCGCTGTCCCTCTGACTAGAAAATGGAAAACTCTTGGCAATGTGTTTGCTTTTTAAATTTGGTTTAACAATTCTTTCTGTTTCTTGTGGGCCATATTGATGAGAATGTGGTTTCCCAGGCAAATCTGTCTCTGTGAGTCATTTCATGTCAGCTGAAAGTATAAATCATCAGGGCCATGTGCAGTAAAATGGATTATAATTGCTTTTGTGTATCATTTAGGGTACTACATATTTTTTTATTATGTGCATTTAAGCACCAGAGCTACTCTGTGTGGGTGGGTTTTGTGTATGAGTTTTTTTTTTTTCCTTGATATATCCAGAAGGTACTGGCACTTTATTCTCAAAATGATTTACACAAATTGTCATAAATAAACATTTCCATCTTGACAGACTCAGTTGTTAATCCACATGCCGTCACTCATATGATCCACAAAAATTATACCCAAACTACTTTTGTGCTTTCTATTAATGAGCATTGAGGAATGGTAGATTTCTTTTTCTCTTTTTTTTTTTTGGTCTCTTTTTTTGTCTCTTTAATTTTTAAAGATCTTATCTATTCATCTATATACTAAATCTATTAATCTGCACTTGAAATCTTATTTACAGTCATTTACACTGAGAAAGTATGCTGTCAACTTGACTCTTCAACAAATAAAATGACAGGATTCCCAGGGGGATAAAAAGAATTTTAAAACCAACATTATAATTTATTAAAAAAAGAATACTAACATCATTTAAAGGAAAGTTTGAATAGTCCAGCAGATTACTTTAACAGAAGCTAGACTTGCTTTTCCTTATCATCTTGAATCACTCAGAAGATCAAACACAAAGTCTCCCACCTTCATGATGACATAGGAGATTCGCCTTTTAGCTGCATATACATTGCTCAAAATGATTACTGTGTGCATCATGTTTCATAGCATTTTATTTCTGAGCAGAGAATCCGTTTTTCCTGAGAAGAAGCAACATCTTGAGTGAAAAATGGGTGTTTTTGGCATGTGAATGATGTTTAACAAAACAACAATTTACCTGGCTGAAACTTCCCTGGTTTTAAAATAATTAAGCTTTCCAAGCCACCTACCTTGCACCAAGTAAGGAGTACCCATTACAGATTAGCAAAAACAATGTGAAAATGCAAATTGGAAATTCAAAAGTACATAGATAGGTTATTTATACAAGTTGACTCTATTAATTTTAAGATTTTTTCCCTGGTTGTCTTAATATCTTTCCTAACATTCAAGGATCATAAGGTACCTTCCACACTTTCATCATTTCCATTAATAGAACATCTACTTATTTACATAAGTATAAACTTAATATGTGAAGTAATGATGGAAAGAGATTCCATTAAACTAGGTGGATACTTAAGACATTAATGTAAACATCCTGGAAAATCAGTTATAAAGATTAGAGATTGCTTGCTATCTTCCAATTGTTTCATCCTACACTCTACCTCAAGCAGTCAGCTCTTAAAACTCATCATTTCCAATAGTTGTAATCTAAAATTATGCATCCTATCTCCAACTTTCATCTGCTACCTTTCTTACTCCATTGCAAACATACCTATTGATTTCACATGTGTTTACAGTCATTTGCAGCCTTATGTTCTTGATGTCCTCTGTAACTAGTTTATATTCTATGGATGCCTTAGTTTCCAAACTGCAAAAATAAAATACCATACAATGGATTGGCTTAATAACAGGTATTCACTGGTCATGGTTTCAGAGGCTAGAAGGCTTACTTCCTCTTGGAGTCAGTATCTTCCCGCTGGCTGGCAATCTCTGGGGTTCCCTGGCTTTTCCATCACTTGGCACAGCGTATAGTGATGGTCTCCCCCTTCTCCAATTGCATTGACTTCCAGCTTCATGCTTCTCCTCGAGGCTCCTCTTTCTGTCTCACTTTCACTCTGCTTAAAGAGAACTCTTGTTACTTAGGTTTAAACCCAACCTAATTCAGCTAGACCACACCTCAACTTAGGTAACATCTTGAAAAGATTTTATTTACAATGGCTCTACGCTGGCTAGCATGTGGGCCAAGACCAAGAATATGTTCAAGCTGGGGTACACGATGCAATCCACTACAATGGACCATCACTGTACTCCTTCCCTTGGGAAATCCTCAATGGCTTATCTTCCTTGAACTATCTTCCTTGAACTCACATGGTAAAATGCCAACCTGGATTAAATTTGTCTATACACTATTCCATAATTAAGCCCAGATAACCAAAAAGAGCTGGAGAAAAACACATGCCCAGACTGACAAACCTCATTTAAGTTTACATGAATCCTCAGATTTTCCCACAAACCTACTCCAATTCTCTAGAACAGGAGTTGGCAAACTTTTTCTCAAAATGGAAGATAGTGAATATTTTAGATTTTATGAACCTTAATGTCTCAGTTGAGCTACTCCACTCTTCCACTGAAGTTTCATAGTAGACAGACAATGCCTAAATAAAAGGACATAGTTGTGTTCCAATAGAGAGCCATGGTTTGCTGACTCCTTCCAGGAACATTCACTATTCCTCCCCTGATTGGTTACTATACCATAGCTTTTATCAAACTTCCAAAACTTTCTTTCTCATCCTCAGAGTCAGGCATTGCTTCCTATTACTAAGACATTGTTTTGCTGAATGCTTTCTAAAAAGTAAGAGGCAGAATATATCTGGAAATATGCAATATCACAGTTTGAGACAGGAGAAGGAAAATGAAGACAAAGTTCTCTGGGTTGATATTATAAGAACATCAGTGAATAATAGATCTTAGACACGGATATAACTTATGAAATTTCATCACCACCAATCAGAATTGTTTCTGTCAATGTGTGTTAGACATGTCATTCAGAAAGTGAGCAACTATCCACTCAATTTAACTTCAGATGTCTACTGTTAAAGAAGGGCAAATAATGCACTCATGAGAACCACCTGAAGAATGCAATTCACTTAAATTCTTTAAAATTCAGATTTTCTCTTTGTAAAATATATTTGTCTTAAATAGTGGTTATGTGAATTGAATGTGATGATGTATGTAAAATATCTACCATTGCTGGCACTAATAAGTGGTGGATACATATTTTTTATTTATTTATTTATTTTGCATGGGCAGGCACTGGGAATCAAACTCAGGTCTCTGGCACGGCAGGTGAGAACTTTTCCTGCTGAGCCTTCCTGGCCCACCTGGGTACTTATATTTAATAAGGACAATAATGCATCTGTCAAATCACCAATTTTATAATCAAATTGAGACTATGGGATATTCTCCACTATTCTCTTAGTCATCGTTTTTCCTTGATCTCCTTTGATTTCTTTTAGGAATGTTCTGTAGTTGACTGTGAACGAGTCCTTTACGTCCCTAGTTTTGTTTTAGTTGTTATTTTGAATGGATTTTTTTCTTACCTGACTCCTCAGAGTGGTCATTACTTGTGTATAGAAACTTTTTTTTGCACATGATTTTATATCTCACCACCTTGCTGAATTTGTTTATTAGCTCAGGTAACTTTGCTGCAGATTTCTCAGAATCTTCCAAGTGCAATATCATATCATCTGCAAATAATGAGAGTTTTACTTCTTCCTTTCCAATTTGAATGCCTTTTATTTCTTTGTCCTACCTGATTGCTCTAGCTAGAACTTATAGCAAAATATTGAATAATAGTAGTGACACTGGGCATCCTTGTCTCATTCCTAATCTTAGGGGAAAAGCTTTCGGTCTCTCTCTATTGAGTATGATGCTGGCTATTGGTTTTACATATAATCCCTTTATCATATTGAAGTAATTATCTTTGATTCCTATCTTTTGGAGTGAGTATCAGAAAAGGATGTTGAATTTTGTCTAATGTTTTTTCAGCATCAGTCGAGATGATCATGTGATTTTTCCTTTTTGATTTGTTAATGTGCTGTATTACAGTAATTGATTGTCATGTGTTGAACCATCCTTGCATTCCTGGTATAAGCCCCACTTGGTCATGGTGTATAATTCTTTTGATGTGCTGTTGGATTCGATTTGCTAATATTTTATTGAGAATTTTTTAATCTATGTTCATTAGGGAGATTGGCCTGTAGTTTTCCTTTCTTATAGCCTCTTTACCTGGTTTTGGTATTAAAATGATATTGGGTGGTGCAACAGTTGCTCAGC
This sequence comes from Myrmecophaga tridactyla, assembly GCA_004026745.1. Classification (NCBI taxonomy): domain Eukaryota; kingdom Metazoa; phylum Chordata; class Mammalia; order Pilosa; family Myrmecophagidae; genus Myrmecophaga; species Myrmecophaga tridactyla. The sequence goes on from PVIY010004287.1 coordinate 32,037, forward strand.
TGGCAGAATTCTTGCCTGCCATGCCAGAGACCCAGGTTCAATTCCTAGTGCCATGCAAAAAAAAAATGATATTAGCTTTATAAAGTGAGTTAGGTGAGTTCCTTTTTCCTCATTTTTAGGGAATGTTTGAGCAGAATTGGCGTTAGTTCTTTTTGGAATGTTTGATAAAATTCCCCTGTGCAGACATCTGGCCCTGGGCTTTTCTTTGTAGGAAGATTTTTGACGACTGATTGACTCTCTTTACTTGTGATTGGTTTGTTGAGACCAATCATTTTTTCCTGAGTTAGTGTAGCTTCTTTGTGTGTTTCCAGGAATTCGTCCATTTCATTAAAATTGTCTAGTTTGTTGGCATATAATTGTTCAAAGTAGCCTCTTATGATTTATTTTATTTCTTCAGGTTCTGTGGTTCACACCCCTTCTCATTTCTGATTTTGTTTATTTACATCCCTCTCTTTTTTTATTTTTTTGTCAGTCTTGCTAGTGGTGCATCAATTTTTTTGATTTTCGCAAAGAACCTACTTTTGGTTTTATTGATTCTTTCTATTGTTCTTTTGTTCTCCCATTCATTTATCTCTGCTTTAATCTTTCTTATTTCTCTTCTTCTATTTGTTCGGGGTTAGTTTGCTGTTCTTTCTCAAGTTCCTCTATGTGTGTGCTGTTAAGTCCTCGATTTTTGCCCTTTCTTGTTTTTTTTTTTTTTTTTTTTACATGGACAGGTACTGGGAAATGAATCCAGGGTCTCTGGCATGGCAGGCAAGAACTCTTCCACTGAGCCATCGTGGCCTGCCCTCTTGTTTTTAATATAGGCATTTAGGGCAATAAATTTTTCTCTCATCACAGCCTTTGCTGCATCCCATAAATTCTGATAAGTTGTATTCTCATTTTCATTCATCTCCAGATAGCTACTGATTTCTCTAGCAATTTCTTCTTTGACCCACTGGTTGTTTAAGAGTGTGTTATTTAATCTCCATATATTTATGAAAGTCCTCTTTCTTTGGTGATTATTGAGATCCAGCTTCATCCCATTGTGATCAGAGAAAGTGCTTTGAATAATTTCAAGTTTTTTAAATTTGTAAAGACCTGTTTTCTGCCTCAGCATATGATCTATCCTGAAGAATGTTCCATGAACACTAGAGAAGAATGTATATCCTTGTGTTTTGGGGTGCCACAACCTATTTATGTCTTTTAGGTCTAATTCATTTATTAAGTTATTTAACTTCATTATTTCCTCATTGATCTTCTGTCTGGTTGTTCTATCTATAGAGGAGAGTGGTGTATTGAAGTCTCCTACTATCATTGTTGAAACATCTATCACTCCCTTCACTTTTGCCAACACTGTTTCATATACTTTGGAACTCCTTGATTGGGAGCATAAACATTATGATCGTTATATCTTCTTGGTGAATTGACTCTTTAATTAGTAGATAGTGTCTTTCTTTGTCTCTTATGATGTTTTTACATTTAAAGTCCATTTTGTCTGCTATTAGTATAGCTACTCCTGCTTTCTTTTGGTTACAACATGTGTGGAAAATCTTTTTCCATCCTTTCACTTTCAATCTATTTGTATCCTTGTGTCTAAAATGAGTCTCTTGTAAACAGCATATAGCTGGATTATGTTTCTTAATCCCTTTTGCTAATCTGTATCTTTTAATTGGTAAATTTAGTCCATTAACATTTAAAGTTACTACTGGAAATGTGTTTCTTCTAGCCACCATCTTATTTTTTTTTATTTTATTTGTCAGAGCTATATATTCTTTTCCTTCTTTCTCTTTTTGTCCTTTAAATTACCCTTAGTGGTACTCTTCAATTCTGTGCCTTCCTTCAGACCCCTCTCTCCTGTCTTTTTTTTTTTCAGCCAGCAGAACTCCATTTAATATTTCTTGTAGGGCCAGTCTCTTGTTGACAAATTCTTTCAGGACTTGTTTGTGAAAACTTTAATCTCTCCCTCAGTTTTGAAGGACAACTTGGCTGGGTACAGAATTTTTGGCTGGAAGTCTTTCTCTTTCAGGATCTTAAATATATCATACCACTGCCTTCTCACCTCCATGGTGCTAGTTGAGTAGTCTGAACTCAGTCTTACGTGGTTTCTTTTGTTTGTAGTAGATTGCTTTTCTCTTGCTGCTTTCAGAATTTTCTGCTTCTCTTCAACATTCGACAGACTGATTAGTATGTGTCTTGGGGAAGGCCTATTTGGATTTATTCAGTTTGGAGTTCATTGGGCTTCTTTGACTTTTATATTTATGTCCTTTATAAGGGTTGGGAAGTTTTCCCTCATTATATCCTCAATTACTCTTCCTAGCCCTTTACTCCTCTCTTCTCCTTCTGGGACATGAATGATTCTTATATTTGCATGCTTTGTTTTGTCTATCATTTCCCTGAGATCCAATTCAAATTTTTCCATCTTTTGCCATTTGCTGTTTTGAATCTTTGAAGTCAGTTATCCTGTCCTCTATATTGATTATTCTTTCTTCTGTCTCTTCAAATTTGGTGTTATTTGCCTCTAGTATGTTTTTTATTTGGTCAATGGAGTCTTTAATGTCTGTGATATCTGCTGTTTTTCTAATTATTGTTTCAAATTCCTCTTTATACTCTTCTACTGTCTTCTTGATCTCCTTTATGTCATTTGCCATTCCATTTATTTTATTAGGTAGAGTTGTATGAACATCTTTGATTAGTTGTTCCAGCATCTGTGTCTCCTCTGGTGTTTTAATTTGGTCATGAGGCAGGACTATATCTTATGCTTGATGATCTTCTGTTGTTTTCATTGCATGTAAATATCTTGATAGATTTACTTTGGAAGTTGATTTCTTTCAGTAATCTAAGGCCTTATGTTTGTGGGATGCTTGTACAACAAGGAGCAGGGTATTGGTTGGGGCACTCAGTTCAGTGATTTGTTTCAGGGTCAGTATAGGCGTAGGTTTGATATGTTAAGCTGATGCTGTGACTGTGGGCACCCAGTGGCCAGGGAGGATATAGCTGTGCAGGTGCACCAATTTAAGGGGTGTAACCCTGGTGTGTGCTGGACTAGAGTGCAGGCCCTTTGTGCACATGTGTAGAGCTGTGGCAGCAGGTTGGTGTTATGCCTTCATAGGTTAGGGGAAGATGTGATCAGGCAGCACAGGAGAGCACTTTCTCTGATCTGGGAAGTGTGGCTGAGGGCGTGTGCATGTGTGGATTTAGGACTGCTGTAAACTGAAGTTCCCAGAGCTGAAGGATGTAATTGGAGGCCTGAGCACATGTGCAGCACTAGGAGTGCTGTAAACTGATGTGTAGAACAGAGGGTGTCAGGGTGAGGCTGTACAACACTATGGGTGGTCAAGGATAGCCTGCGTATGGAGGTCAGCACTTACAGCCTCTATGCACTGGCAACTCCCTGCAAGGAACAGGGAGGGGAAGGTAGTGTGTGGGAGGGGTGCAGGAGAGGTGGGCTGGGCTGCATTTGGGTGGGGGTGTGGGACAGGTATGTGTGCTGGGGGCTGGGGGGGCTAGGGCGCCTGAAGCACAGGGAATAGGAGCACGTGACGGGTTAAAGTGTGTGGGGTGTGGAGTGAGTCACAGATTTCAGGGCAGCACAGGTGAGGGTAGCATGCCCAAAGAACGTGGCCTGACTTACTTCCTAGTCCCCGGCTTCCATCTGTGCACTCCTGTGGGCTCTATGCCTCTGTGCCAGACTCCAGCTTTCTGCCTCTCAGTTCCTCAGCCTCAGCAACCAGGGTCCCCCTATGTGGAGCAGAAGCTCTCCCAGGTCAGCAGCACTCCTGAATCACCTCCTCAGTCGCCCTCTTCTCCCTCCTCTAACTTTTCTGTGGAGCAGGGCTGCTCTCCAGCTACTCTATTCTGCCATCTTCCTGGAAGTCCAGTTTTTCCTTGATAATGGCAAAGAGGGCCTACCTATACAAGACTGAAACACAGTGCAGATTTACTTCATATGGGAGGGAGTATGGTGTCAAATGGATCCAAATCTTGAAGCCAGATGGTTTATGGCTTTCTTCCCCCTCAATGTTGTTGCAAAATCTAGGTTCCTTCTCCTGTCTAAGGCCAATGCCCCTCTATTTGCTTAGATCATTTCCTCCCTCTCGGGAAACCGACACTTGTTCCTCACTCATCTTTTATAACTCCAAACTCTGACTCTCAGATGGAACATACAGTCTGCTCAGGTCATTCTGACTTTATACAACAAAAACACAAAACCTCCCTGGATTCCTTACCTCATTCCTGTTTATACCTACATTCTTTCAATAGTCAAAATCTCTGCAGCTTCTTATTTCATCAATCCTAAATTCCTAAACCAAAGCTAAACTCTGGTGTCCACTGTCTCCTCTTCTTCCAAATTAACTTCCACTAGGAAATCACCTATGTCATCTCTATTACCAAATTTAGTGGATGCTACTGAGTTCCCATCACATCATTTTACATTTGCCAGTAGTAGCCACTCACAGCTGTGCAAAACCCTCTCTCCCCTTGTAATGCCAGCACAACCTTTCTTGTTTTGTAGAAACCCAGGGAGTTTTTCTGTCTGGTGAATCAGCCATCCCCCAGAGCTTTGGAGACCTCCACTGGACCTTTCCATTCAGCAGGCAGATGATTAAGAAAAGGATATCATGTTGGAAATTGCATGGGCCAGGCCAGAATTCAATTACCTGGTCACACCTAACTATGACAAGGGAATCTTGGAAATAGAATCAACATAAATATCTGGGAAAAAGAGGGATATTATTTGATGATTAACCACAAAATTGTTGAATCTCCTACCCAATCACTACCTCGCAAAAAGGATAGTGCAGCAACCCCCTACCTCTCCACCAAGAGAAATAACCAAAAACTTTCTCTAGTCTCTGTATATAAGTAAAAGTTCAGGATCTTTGGATGAGGCCAGGTTCATTTAATCAAATCCAGATTTAGATCCTTGTGGTCTAATAGTTTATGAAAGAAGAGTTACCTTTCTCCACACTGAATATATAAGAGTAGATCAAGGGTAGGTAATTTCAATAAAAAATAAAGGACACAAAGCAATCACTTCTTCATTGTAGTTACAGATTATTAGGCTGACTATGTGAAGGCCTCTTAGCCTGAGTGTGGGAGAAAATTCTTTGATTATACCATGAATAATGCTCTCTGGAAGTAATTCTTCTGTCAATTCTATTCACCCAGATTCTATCTCCTGGGGATTTGTTTTTCATTTTCTTTGTCTGTTATCCTTCCAGGGCATATCTAAAATGAGTAATCGAGTAGATAGCCTCCTGAGAGGCTGTCCACCATCCAAAGATTGCTTAATGTTGGTGCAGGTAAGAAGACAAAATGCTGTTCAAGTCCTTAATAGTTAGATGTTGTTTTGTTGTTATTGTTCTTTTTAATCCAGGTTTATGTTGTTTTGGCAATACAATTTCCTCAAAATTCTAGCAGGCTTTAATAACCATATCAGAAGTTCTTTCCAAAATAGGGTTCTGATACTCCTGCCTTTCTCTCTTAATTTAACAGATTTACTTTAAGGCTATTTGAATAGTTTGGTGGGGTGCTAGCAAGCTTAGCTTGATCTTTACCACAAGAATGAGTCTTAAAGGGATTTTTTTCTCCCCAAACCTTTTATTTCTTTTCTCTTTCTACTTGGGATCTAGAAGCAGCCAGGTTTTCCAACCCAGAAGGTTTTGGTCTCTGTTTCTTTAGTTCTTTGTATAACTAGAGAATTCTTTATTAATCCCAATTATTTTTTATAATACCTAGTCAAACCTAGTCCACAGTAGCCAAAGTACACTATGAATATTTTGTTTTTAGTTAATATTTTCTCTTCCAACTTCTTCCCCTAAGAATCCTGGATCAGTAAGTTATAGAAAATGACAGTTTTCCCAAGTATTTTGACCCCTAAAAATGAGCACCATTATTTTTAAGTCTATTAACAGTTTTCTTCTTTCTGACTATTAAGATAATGTGCCATATTTTGGAGTTCGCCTGTTTCATATTATGTTATTTGTTTTTAACATCAGTACCACACTTTCAGTACTAATTTCTCTATTAGGCAGGCTTAGCTATCAGTTGCAAAACAAATCCCAACGTCTCATAGCTTTACACGATATATTTTGCTTCCACATTGACTTTACATACAATGTGAATCAACAGGGGAAGCTTGGCTCTATGCACTCACTGGGGACACAATTTCCTTCCATCTAGCCCCTCTCACTTGGAGAACCTCAAGTTTCTTCATCATCCAGAAGAGAGGATGAGCATGGAGAATGACATGGGAGCTTCTAATAATCAAGCTCTGACCCAAATTCCAGTGCTCAAATGCAAAGCTGTACCTAATTGCAAGAAAACTCCAGGAAATAGAGTTATTTGCATGCAAGAAAGAAGAGAGAAGTGATTTGTCAACTAACTAGTCAATTTGTGCCTCAAACTGCCAACTCAACTTCTTCATTTAAATGTTTCAGTCACTGAATCAATTAACTTCGAATCTTTTCTCCCTACCACCCAATTTTCCTTCTCTTAATAAATAAAATTGATACATATCCACTTGTACCAAGAAGAAACCATTTTCCTCTTAACATTTTCTCTTCAACACAATACCACCTACTCACTAAGTCCTGTCAATTATATCTTCTAAATATCTCTCAAAACCACCTGTTACACTCAATCTTCATACTATCAATTGATTTCAAGACATCAATTTTTCCATCTCTGAATTTCTGAAATAACACTCTGTATGGTACCTGTGTAACTTCTGTGGCTTCTCCAGCAATCCATTATCTACAGGGCAGTCTCAGATATTAAAACAGCAAACAGCAACAATAGTACATGCTAGATTATGTCACTCTTCTGCAGAGACTTTCTTTTATTCTTAGAAGGAGGATATAAATCAACATACTTATAAATTCTGCTGGAACTTGCCTCTGTCTATACTCTGACCATATTCTCTACTGATTTTTGGACCACCAGCCACACTGAGCTCCTAGGTCTTCAAGCACATCATCCTTTCTCTCACCTCTTTACCTGAGGATATTTCTAACATCTGTGTACAGTGATTCTCCCTAATTCATTTCCATGTAGTCTTTCAGATGACAGTCAAACCTTTTGACCTCAAAGAAACATTTCGGTTTGCCTCTTACATCTGTACTCATGATGTACAGATGAGTAGTTACATAATCACTATAATTATAATTAAGTCATTTCTTGGGAAATGAGTTGTTTCATGTTTTTTTTTATTTCCCTTCAAGTGGAATGCAAGGCTTAATAGGCAGACATCTTGTTCTGCCTTCTATTCCAAGTGCTTTGTACTATGCTTGGCAGAGGGTAGGTTTTTAATAAGTATTTGTTGAATAGATTAATTAGATGACCAGGAATTTAAAAATCACATGAAAAAAACATGCAGCATAGTCTGTGGCATGATAAGGAGATTTGTTTCATTAGATTGAATTTGAGCTTTGAAATACAAGAAAAAAATTTTTGCTTAAAATGTGTTCAATCTACAGATTTAGGTAATATCATAAATCTCATTAAACTAAAAAGAATTGCCCATCTTTTCAGCTTACATTCTATTTAATAATTATAATATAATTGATGAATGTCGTATCTGTAAAGAAGGCATGCAATTTCTTTCTTTTGGCTTGACCCTTTTATGTAATGTGCCAATTTGTCTCTTGTAATATTTCCTGCATTAAAGTCAGATATTTAGCTACCAGCTTTCTTTTGATTGAGGTTATTATGGTATACTTTATATCCCATTCCTTATCATTAACCTTTCCATTTTCTTATAATTGATGGATATCTAAAATAAACAGTATGTTTATCCAGTCTGGGAATCTTAGTCTTTTATTCAGATTATTTACTCAAATTATTTTAATGTAATTACTGATTCATTGGGTGTGTATCTAATATATCTAAAATCTGTTACTTGTTTTGTAATAGATTTTTCTGTTTTAAGTTTCCTGTTTCCTTAGTCCCTATTTTTTTAAACAATTCACTTTATTTTTAGAGTAGTTTTAGGTTTACAGAAAAACTGCATAGAAAGTACAGAGTTCCCATATCCACCCCCATCCCACTTCCCACGTATTTTCTCTTTGTATTCAGGTCTTAAATTAGTTTGGTACATCTGTTAAAAATGATGAGCAATATTCATGCATTTTTAGTAAATAAAATCCATTACATTCAATCTTGTTGTGTTGTTTTATGGGTTTTGACAAACATGTAATGTCCAGTAGTACCAACACAGAAACATATAGAATAGACTCACTATCCTTAAAAAAATGCCCTGTTCTTCACCTATTCATCCCTTCCCACAACCAAAACCAAACTCGTGGCAACCACTGATCTTCTTACTCTCTCTATAGCTTTGCCTTTTCCGCAATATCATGTATCATGTAGTTAGGTTCAAATAGCATATAGCCTTCTCAGATTGACTTCTTCATTTAAAATATGCATTTCAATTTCCCCCATAGTTTTTTTTTTCATAGTTAGCTCTTTTCTTTTTATCACTGAATAATATTCTATTGTGTGGATGTGGCACAGTTTGTTTATCCTTTCACCTCTGGAAGGGAAACTTGGTTGTTTCCAATTTTTGACGATTATGAATAAAGCTACTATAAACATTTGTGTGCAGGTTTTTGCATATAAATAAGTTTTAAACTAATTTGGGTAAATACCTATGAGCATTATTGCTATATCATATGGTAAGACTATGTTTAGCTTTGTAAAAAAAAAACTACCAAACTGTCTTCTAAAGTGGCTGCACCATTTTGCAGTCCCACCAGCTATGAATGAGAACTCCTGTTGTTCTACATCCCTACTAGTGTTTGACATTGACAGTATTTTGGATTTTTGCTATCCTAATAAATATGCAGTGGTATCTCTTTGGTTTTACTTTGCGATTCTCTAATGACATATGATTAAGACCATCTTTTCATATTTTATTTGCCTTCTTCATTTTTTGTTTGGTGAGATGTCTATTCAGATCTTGTGCCAACTTTCTGATCGGACTGTTTATTTATTATTAAATTTTAAGGAGTTTTCTGTATGTTTTTGGATGCAAGTTCTTTATCAGATACGTGTTTTGCAATTTTTTTCTTTCAATCTAGGGCTGGTCCTTTATAACAATGCACATAGTGTTTATTCCATATAATATATGGAAAATCTTGAGCAGGATTGCTATTACTTCTTCCTGGAATATTTGGTAAAACTCACCTGTGAGGCCGTCCGGCCCTGTGTTCTTCTTTGTTAGAAGATTTTTGATTACTGATTCAGCATCTTTACTTCTTATTGATCATAAGACCTTCTATTTCTTCTTAAATTGTGTGTAAGTTTGAAGCTATTATGTACCCCAGAGAAGCCATGTCCTTTCATTCTGATTCAATATTGTAGGGTGGAAACCCTTTTGATCAGATCATCTCCACAGAGATGCAGCACTCCCAGTTGTCGGGTGTGGCCTTTTGATTAGATGGAGAGATGACTCTGCCCATTCGAGGTAGGTCTTGATTAGTTTAGTAGAGTCCTTTAAAAGGTGAAAATTTTGGAGAAACCTCAGGTGCAGATGCTTGGAGAACAGTTGCTTCAGAGCTGACAGACACACAGATGCTTGGAGATGCTTGGAGTGATGACAGAGAGAGCAGGTAGAGCTCAGCCAACGTCTCCATGTGCCCTCCCAGGAGATGCTAAGCAAGCCAGAACCCAAAGTTTTGTCCTGGATGAACGACGTGAAGTCCCCCCAGATGTTTAAAGAGGAAACCACTGGAAATATAAGCTGAAAACAATGGAGCCCAGGAGCAAGGGACCAACAGATGGTAAGCTAGGTGTCTTACCATCTGACAGAGGTGTTCTGGACACATCAGCCTTTCTTGAATGAAGGTAACCACTTGTTGGCACCTTAATTTGGACATTTTCATGGCCTTAGAACTGTAAACTTGCATAAACTTAATAAATTCCCTTTTGTTCTGCTTTGCTAGCTGCCGGAATGCAGTATACCAGAAACAAAATGGTTTTTAAAAAGGGGAATTTAATAAATTGCTAGTTTACAGTTCTAAGGCTGAGAAAATGCCCCAATTAAAATAAGTCTATAGAAATGTCCAATCAAGGGTATCCGTGCAGGGAAAGGTACCTTGGTTCAAGAAAGCCGATGAAGTTCAGGGTTTCTTCCTCAAGTGAGAAGGCACATGGTGAACACGGTCAGGGTTTCTCTCTCAGCTGGAAGGGCACATGGCGAACATGGCGTCATCTACTAGCTTTCTCTCCTGGCTTCCAGTTTCATGAAGCTCCCTGGGAGGCATTTTCCTTCTTCATCTCCAAAGGTCACTGACTGGTGGACTCTCTGCTTCGTGGTGTTGCAGCATTCTCTGCTCTCTCCGAATCTCCTTCCATCTCCAAAATGTTTTCTCTTTTATAGGACTCCAGTAAGCCAATCAAGACCCACCCAAATGGGTGGAGACATGTCATCACCTAATCCGGTTCAACAACCACTCTTGATTAAATCACATCATCCAGGGAGACGATCCAATCAGAGTTTCAAACATATAGTATTGAATGGGAATCAATACTATATGTTTTTATAGTATTTATGAAATGGGATTTTGATTAAAACATGTCTTTTCTAAGGGACTACATCCTTTCAAACCAGCACACCTTTTAAAAGCCATTTCTTTTCTGGTATATTATATTCTATCAGGTTAGCAAATTAACACAGATTTTGATAGTAGCAGTGAGGGGCTATTGTGATTTGCAAATACCAGACATGTTGGAATAGCTTTTTAAATGGTTAAGGGAAAGATTCTGGAAGAGTTTTGAAGATTGTGATAGAGAAAACCCGACTTTCGTTGAAGAGACTGTTGATAGAAATGTGAACTCTAAATATAACTCTGACGAGGCTTTAGACAGAAATGAGGAATGTGTTCTTGCAAACCGGAAGGAAAGCAACCTGTGTTTTAAAGTGGCAGAGAATTTGGCCTAATTTGTATTGCTGTTGGATGGAAGTCAGAATTCAAAGGCGACAACCCGGGATACTTAGCAGAAAAAGTTTCCATTCGAAATGTGGAAATTGTAGCCTGGTTGATCCTTAAAGCTCATATTAAAATGCAAGAGGACAGAGATGAATTGAGAACTGAATTCTTATGTACAAAGGAAATAGAAATTGGTGCTCTGGAAAATTCTGGGCTTCCAGACAATAAAGACCCCAGTGAATAGAGTCCCACATGGAGATTTAACCAAACATGAAAGCAGTCAGGCACTGCAGAACAAGCTAGGAATTACAGATGTAGTTATCCAGAAAGGATATGTGGAAAGCCCTATTGTTTGATGGTTATGATTCCTGCATACTACATAGAAAAACAACAAAAGTGTTGCAAGATCTGTATAAATGGAACCGCTGCCAGTCTGGTCTAAACGGGACATAATAGGGACAAATTCAAAGAAAAAATTACTTCAGAGGCAGAACCATGGATGCTAAGGTCTGAAATCAAGAAACCTCAGGCCAGGAAAGCAGACCCACCTATGCCCTTGCTGAGGGTGAGTTTGCCCCAAAGGCAGAGGGCAGGTCTTCTGCCTCAATGCTTAGGAAGAAGTTTGCCACTCCAGGCCTCAGAGAGAGTGGAGTGCATAAAGTGGGTATTGGGTATTGTTCTGGAGTGGCTGAGTGTGTGCCCCCAAGATGGTAGAGACCCAGTTGCTGCCCTAAAGCTTGGAGAGGGTGGAGTCAGGAGAAAGGTGGTTCCTCCCCTCCAACGTGCCCCATGTTATAACTCATCCTAACATTTGGAGAGAGAGCAAAGCTGCTGCCTAGGCCCCTGGAAAGTGTGGAATTACCATTTCCTAAAGCCCCTAGGATGAATGATTCTCAGACTTTGAATTCCAATAGGGTTTGCCTTGCAGGTTTTTGGAATTCTTTGAGTCTCGTGACTGCATTTTTATTGTTACTGAAATGGCTTTGTGCTAAATTGACCTATTTTCAGTATGTAATGACCTTCTTTGTGCCTTGTAACTGTTTTGACTTAAAGGCTATTTATCTGGTATCGTAACTACTGTGCTAGTATGAAGCTGTTATATACCCCAGAAAAGGCCATGTTCTTTTAATCTATTCCTGTGTATATAAACCTATTGTGGGTGGGACCTTTTTATTAGGTTATTTCAATTAAGATGTAGCTTGCCTCATTCAAGATGGGTCTTGATCCTCTTGGTGGAGTCCTTTATAAGATGATAAAACACACACAGAAGCGAAGAGATGAAATTCAGGGAAGCACTCAGGGAAGCTGAGAGTCAGAGCAGCCAAAATCTGAAAGCAATGAAACCTGGGAGAGGACCAAGACATAATGCTGTGTAACTTCCCATATGACAGATGAGCCCAAGCTTGCCAGTAGCTGATCTTCAGAGTCCGGGTATTGTGCTGTTGATACCTTGAGTTGTGACACTTTCATGGCTTCAGAAGTGTAAACTTGTGAGTTAATAAATCCCTATGGTAAAAGCCAACTCATCTCTGGTATATTATATTCTAGCAGCTTTAGCATACAAAAACCACTACCCAGCTCACTTTTGATTACTATTATGGCATATATTTCCCATCATGTCGCTTTCAACCAACTTTTGTATTTGAAGTAAGGTGAGTCTCTTGTAACCAGCATATAGCTGGGTCACATGCTTGTTTTTGTTTTTTTGTGTGTTTTGTTTTGTTTTGGCATGGGCAGCCTCTGGGAATCAAGTCCAGGTCTCCAGCATGTCAGGTAAGAACTCTTTCACTGAGTCACCATTGCCCACCCAATGTACATCTTTGTGCTGTAATTCTCTTTTCCTGGGGGGAGGGGTGTTATGCATTTTTAATCCATTCTGCCAATCTCTGCCTTTTGACTGGGGACTTTAATCCATTTACATGTAAAGTAATAATTGATACTACAGAATTTTCCTCTGCCATTTTGCTTATAAGTCATATCCTTTTTTACCCCTCAATTCTTCCACTTTCATATATATTTGTTTTTTCATAGTGTACCATTTTGAGACCCTTCTCATTTCTTTCTGCACATATTTTCCATATATTTTCTTTGTGGTTACCATAGTGCTTAAATTTATTTATTTTTTCATACTTGTTCTTCTTTATTAAAGAAGCTGCATGCTTACAGAATAATCATGAACAAAACACAAGTTCCATGCACCAGCAACACCTTGCATCGGTGTGGAATATTTGTTACAACTGAAGACAGCACAATTTTTATAATTGTATTATTAATTATTGTTTGTGTAGTGTAACTCCATGGATTTTTGAAAAGTTTTTGTTCTGTTACCATATATGTAATCTAACACTTTCCCTTTTAACCATATTCAGTTATACATTTCATTGTTGTTAATTGGATTCACATTTTTGTGCTACCATCACCACCATCCATTTAAAAACATTCAAATCATTCCAAATAGGAATCCTGTACTTTTTTTATTTGGGGGGTGCATTGTCCGGGAAGGGACCCTGTACTTTTTAAGCCATAACTTCCCATTCTCTATACCCCCTACCTCATCCCCTGGTAAATTATATTCTAGATTCTGACTCTATGAATTTGCTTATCCTAATTGTTTTAAATCAGTGAGATCACACAATGTTTGTTGTTTTGTGTCTGTATTTTCACATGTATCAGGACCTCATTCCTTTTTATAGCTATATATTACTCCACTATATGTATGTACCACATTTTATTTATGCATTCATCAGTTGATGGACGCTTAATATCTTTTGGCAACTGTGAATAATACCCCTAAGAATATCAGTGTGCAAATATCTTTTTGAGGTCCTGCTGTCAACACTTTTTGGTATATACTTAATAGTGGGATTGTCAGGCTATGTGGCAGTTCTATACATAACTTTCTGAAGAATCACCAAACTATCTTCCACAGCAGCTTTGCCATTTTATATTGTCACCAGTAACAAATGACTGTTCCTATTTCTCCACACCCTCTTAAACATTTATTTTACTTTTTTTTTTAAATTGCAGCCATTCTAATGAGTTTGAAAAGTTATCTTGTGGTTTTTATTTGTCTTTCCCTGATGATAATGATGTTGAGCATGCTTTCATGTGCTTTCTGGGCTATATCTCTTCTGTGGAGAGATATATTCTCAAGTTTTTTGCCCATTTTTAATTGGGTTGTTTGTCTTTTTGTTAAGTCAAAGGATTTCTGTATATATTCTGGATATTAATCTTTTTTTGGACATATTTATTCCAATATTCTCTCCCATTGTTTAGAGAGAGAATTTGAGCATAATTGGTGTTATTTCTTCTTGGACTATCTGGTAAAAATCACCTGTGAAGCCATCTGGCCATAGGCTTTCTGGAAGATTTTTTATTACTGAGTCAATATCTTTCATGATAAAGTCCTTTGAAGAAAAGTTTTTTTTTTTTTAATGAGGCTCCTTTTTTCTATTTTTTCCTTTTGTTGCTAATGTTTTGGGTTTCAAGTTTCAGAATCTATTGCCTAACACAAGGTCCTGAAGAAGCTTCTCTAGGCATTCTGCCTGGAGTCTGATAGTTCCAACTCTTATATTGAGGTCTTTGATCCATTTTGTGTTGATTTTTGGATATGATGAGAGCAGAGATCTCCATTGCAAATGAAGGTCCAGTTTCCCCAGCACCATATACTGAAGAGGATATTCTTTCCTAATTGAGATGCATCCTAAATTTATAACAATCTCATTTTTTTATATCAACTTAACTTCAATAGCAAACACTGTTCCTATAGCTTTCTGCCCTGCATGTTTCTGTTGAACTTCTTAAAAGTTATATCTTTATACATTGTATGTCCAAAACCAAAGATTTATCATTTTTAATGCATTTGCATTTTATAACCAGTAGAAGTAAAAAGAGGAATTATATAACAAAAATGATAGGAAACTGATATTTGTATTTTTAATTACCTATATGATTATTTTGACCAGAGATCATTATTTTTTTATGCTATTTCTGTCTATTACTGGTGAACTTTCCTTTCAGTCTGAAGAATTCTTTTTAGCATTGCTTGTAGGGCACATCTTATGGTGTGGTGATGAACTGCTTCAGCTCCTGTTTTCTGAGAATGTCTTAGTCTCTCCCTCATTGTTGAAATAGAATATTTTTAATATAACAAAACCATAACCAGAAAAGATATTGACTCAGTAATAAAAAAACTTCCAAAGAAGAAAAGCCTATGGCCAGGTGTCTTGGAATACCAGATATTCCAAAAAGAACTAACACCAATTATGCTCAAATTCTTCCCAAATTTGAAGAGGAGGGAAAACTCTCTATCTCATTCTATGAGGCCAATGTCCCCCTCATACCAAAGCCAGATAAAGATACCCAAGAAAAGAAATTTATGGGTCAATATCTCTTATGAATGTCTATGCAAAAATCCTTAAGCAAATACTAGCAAACCAAATCCTATAACACATTAAAAGAATTTTATACCATGGTCAAGTGTCATTTATCCCAAATATCCAAGGGTGTTCCAATTTAAGAAAACCAAGTAATATAATATACCACATTAACAGAGCAAAGGGAAATAAACCACATGATCACCTCAGTCGACAAAACACAGCACCCCTTCTTGATAAAACACTTATAGAAGACTTACAGACTTATAGAAGGAAACACTTAGAGAAGGACACTTATCAACATGATAAAGCATATATATGAAAAGCCCACAGCTAATAGCATACAAAATCAGCAAAGACTGAAAGCTTTCTCTCTAAGACAAGAAAGAAGACAAGCTTCTCCACTGTAACCATTGTTACATTGTAATAGAAGTTCTAGCCAAGTAATTAGGCAAGAAAAATGGAGATAATATAGAAGGAAGAAGCAAGACTTTTCGTATTTGCAGACGTTATGATCTTATTTACAGAAAATCTTGAAAAATCTACAAGCTACTAGAGCCAATAAATTAATTCAGCAAACTGGTAGGCTGCAAGATAAACACACAAAAACAGTAGTGTTTTTATACACTAGTAATGAACAACCTGTAGAAGAAATGAAGAAAAACTTAAATTACAAAAGCAACTAAAATAAGCAAATATCCAGTAATAAATCTAACCAAGGATATAAATGACTTTTTTTGAGAACTACACAATGCTGCTAAAATAAATCAATGCCTAAATAAATGGAAGAACATTCCATGTTCATAAATTGGAAGACTGAGTATTGCTAAGATATCAATTATACCCCAAACAATTTACAGTTTCAATTCAACTGCAATAAAAATTCCAACAACCTTCTATGCAGACATGGAAAACCTAATCATCAAAATTATATTGATTAGAATTTTGTTTAAGATAAGGGGCCCAAATCGATGAAGAAATCTTGAAAAAGAAGGAAGAAGTTAGAGCTTTCACACCTCCCAGTCTTAAAACTATTACAAAGCCACAATAATCAAAACATCAAAGTAGTGGCATAAATACAGGCATTAGAACAGTGGAATCAAATTGAGATTTCAGAAATAAACCTTGATATTTATGGCCAATTGATTTTGACAAGGGTGATGAATCCAGTTTTTAGAAAGAATACTCTCTTCAACAATAGGTGCTGAGAACACTGGATGCTCATATGCAAAAGAATGAAAATGGATTCTTACCACACATCATAAACAAAGATTAACTCAAAATGGATCAAAGGCCTAAAAATAAGAACCAGAACTATAAAATTCCTAGATAAACATATAGGGAAGCATTTTCAGGACCTTGTGTTAGGCAATGGTTTCTTAGACTTTACACCACATCACCAGCAACAAAATAATAATAAAAAAAGCTAACTGGAGCTCATCAAAACTAAAAACTATTGAACACCTAAGAACTTAATCTTTTTTTTAAAGATATTTCTATTAAAAAATCATTATACACATTCAATCCATACATGATGTACACTCAATGGCTCACAATATCATCACATAGTTGTGTGTTCATCACCATGATCATTTCCAGGATATTTGCATCACTCCAGAAGAAGAAATAAAAAGAAAAGAGAGAAAGTTCATACATACCATACCCCTAACCCTTCCCCCTCATTAACCACTAGTATTTTCAGATACCCAATTTATTTTACTCTAATCCATGTGTCCATCAACTGATGAATAGATAAATAAAATTTAAATAAAATATATATAAAAATATATTTGTATATATATAAATAAAAAAATATATATATCTAAACATAATGTAATATTATTCAGCTATAAAAAAGGAATGAAGTTCTGATATATGTGACAACATAGATGAAACTTGAAGACATCATATTGCGTAAAATAAGCCAGACATAAAAGGACAAATACTCTATGATCTTACTGATATAAAAATTTAAATAAGAAAATTCATTGAGTCAGAAAGTGGAATATAATTTACCAGGAGTTTGGGTGGGTGTAGGAAATGGGGAATTGAAGATTAAATTGTGCAGCGTTTCTATTTTGGGTGATAGAAAATTTTAGTAATGGTTAGTGATGATGGTGGCACAATATTGTGAACATAATTAACAGCACCGAATTAAATATTTGACTACACTTAAGAGGAGACATTTCAAGTTGTACATATGTTATCAGAAGAAAAATTTAAAATAAGAAACAAAAACAACTGTAAGACTGTGCAACACATTTAGTGAACTTTAATGCAACCATGGACTATATTTAATATAACAATTATAAAAATGTTCTTTCTTCAATTGCTACAAATGTACCATACCAATGCAAAGTTTTACTAATAGGATGGCACATTGGAACTCAAAATTTTATGCCTGATTTTTCTGTAAACCTACAAATTTTCTAAAAAAAGAATTCAATTGCACCCTTCAGATTTAATTATGTTAATGAAAATGTTTGTGAAGAGAAGTTTCCCTGATGCAAGCCAATATATCTTGTCTTATATATTTGGGCTCCAGCACTATAATTTATTACCGTAAGATTCTGTGAATTATTTCCTAACACTTTCATGTATCCTAAACTGTGACTATGGAAATGGACACAACTGTTCCTGGATATCAGTTAACATTTTAAAGTTGCAAGACTTTCTTGGAGACCCTGGACAGGGTATTGATTTGTTAGGTCTTGTATTGAATAGTTGTAAGAAGGTTGAATCAGTCAGGAGTTCAGCACAGATCCAGCAGTGAGAGCTGTCATGCATTCAGGCATAGGTGTGAGCCCACGATGCTAGGCTATTAGTCATTCCTCTGGAAACCATCCAATTGAAGATGATGAACACTGTAACATACTTATTCATGAAGAAAAAGTTGATTAAATAGGCAATATTTTAAATTCATTCTTTTCCAGTATAGGTCACTACTATTGTATTATTATTTTCCTCTGTTATTACTTCAGCAGCCTTTGGCCTGTCTTGGTTGTGTTTCCTTATTCAGACTTTAGAACTAATTTTGATATTAGTGGAACCGAATCTTCCTACATGAGTTGTTACATTAGGAACATGATTTCGCTTTTCCCAGTTTCCTTTTTATAAGGAACAATTATTAATTACCCTTAAAATGGGAACCATTGTCACTTTGGATTTGTAAAAGGGGATCTGTAATAATATCTAAATTTTTACAAATATTTCTTTAGGTGGCATGTTGGCACACACAGGCAACAAGCACTCCAGAGTAGGTATAATCAATTTGTCATATTTGAGCAGTGAATGTTTCTCTTGCCAGTTCCCCTGTTACTATTTTTGGTATCGTTTGTAAAGCATCTTTTTTTTTTTTTTTTTACAAATTTCACATTGGTTTTTAAACTGATTTAAAACTGAAAGACATAAATGAATTCCTCTGGCTTGTGCCCACCTGTGTATAGCTTGTGCGCTTAAATGTCCAGGTTGCTGATGCACTCGTTGTGTGAGAGCAGAGTGTTCTTCAGTACTGACATTCACAGCAATTTTTGCCAAGGCATCTGCAGTAGCATCGTACTCATGTTCAGGTGAATTTAGGATTAAGTAGGCATCTACGTGAAAAACAGATACATTAGTACATTGAACATTTTCCCATATTTCTTCCCATAATGTTATTCCTCAAATTCCCTTTCATGTATTTTTCAATTATGCTGTTTCCAGATAGGCATTCAAATAGTTAACCTACTGGCCACTATTTATGAATCATTAAATCTTTTTTAAATGGTGTGGTAATTTATTTTTCTCACATAGCTAAGGACATTATGAAGTTAACATAAAGTACAAGAAATTATTTTGCCAAGAAAACTTTGTTATTTTAACAGAGAGTCAGTATATTATTTGATCAACTTACTATACCTATTCAGGTTTTGTCTTAAATTTCATTTTAGGACAACACTATTCTCTTTTTCCTTTTAATGAAAACACATCCTTTATATACTTCATACTTAAGTCTTTATTTCAAGCAAACATTTCACCACATACAGTTGCCATCAAAATCAAATTTTTCAGAATAATGTTGAATATTTAAAATGCTTTAGTCAATGCATATTTGAAATATCAATATACAATTTTTAATAAGAATTAATGGCACAAATAAAGACAGAAGTTTTTCCAAAATCAACAGATTTTTTAACTTAAAAGTAAAGAAAAACTGTAAGGATAGAACTTGCAAGCAAGGAACTTCTCAATATTAAACAGCTTTCCCAATTCAAAAATATGAAATATAAAACCAAAGAGGAACCAAAAATTTGGGGTCACAGGTAATGGGGTTTGGCTTAATCCCTTTGTCTGAAAGAAAGGTACAGAGATTCTGAGGGTGCTGAACGCAGATCTTCTGCCTTGCCAGGAGTATGAGCATTACCAGTGTTTACTTTACAATTATAACTTGGTTTACATTTTTCTTTATACATTCTCTTTATCAAATTATTTGGCAAAACATTAATACTGTCTTGGTTGATTCCAGCTTCTAGCAGCGCTTGGAACATGTTCCTGTGGGAAATTCTGTTACTGGTATTGCGGAACCGACTTCCATTATATCTTTTGGTCTCTCCTTCTCCTGTATTCCAGTCTCCTATGTCTCCCAGCTCTGCCATTTTATCTAAGACTTTGTTAAGTGGGTTGTTTGTTTCTCCTAATAATAAAGTCACTATTAAATGTTTATATGCTGGAGGTGCTGTCTTAATGATAGCATTTCTTTGTGAAATATTGACAGGGAGGAGGTGGCAAGTGTCCGCTTCTCCTAACACTCCTTACGACTTCATAACTTCCTCTTTCAATCTCTGCATAGCATTTTGCAAAGTATACCAGGGTTGATCATTTTGTGGCCACACAGTGTCAATAGGGTATTGTTTATTACACCCTTGTGCAGCCAATGCCAGCAAGTTAGAACATTCTTTGGCCTGCTAACTAAACTGAAAAGCAGTCTGTATGAGGAATTGGTGCTAATTCCTATGAACTTCATGCAATCGGCATAGTTTAGCATGACTCCTCCAGCCGCCACATCAGCAATTCTGACTATTCAGGCAATTAATGCCTCATCAATTTTCTGAGTAAAACGGCTGAGGATGTCAGTTATTTCTTGTTCTTTTACGGTGGTTTTGAAAGTAATCTAATTGCCCTGTTCCTTTTCTTTTTGCCTTTGTATTGAGCAAGTTCCTATTTCTGGAGGATATTTATTCTTTTCTTTCGACAAACCTTCTTATCAAAAATATTCCCATCTTTTTCTTCATCTTCATCATTATCATCTGTCTCATCCCGTACATCACCATCCCACTTATCAGGGTCCCAATCAGCAGTGGCACTGGCTAGTACCATAGGTACTTTCTTTTCATTCACTTTACCTCATCTCTGCTTATATTTATACTGGGCCACACAGACTGTGGTTTTTTCAGCTACTGACCGATAATTAGAAACTTGATTTTTTAAAATAAAATTTTGATTCTGCAGCATAGATAATTTCCCTGTAATTCTGCAATTCCTTTTCATGGTTCATTTTTTCCGAGATTGCTTGATCTCTCTGCTCACGCATTTTTCTATATGCCATTAATAAAGCCCATATTCTTCTACATACTACAATAATTTCTTTCCCTTCTTCTAGTGGAATGTTTTCTAGATACAGAGTAACTTGAATAGGCTCTCCCTTTTTAATTCTGTTCTCCCAATTTTCACAGGGTCCCATGCATTTTGCCAATTACTTTGCAAGTGAGGAGTGAGGTAAATCACCCCATCCTGAGATTTCTTGGTTCCTTACTTTGCGCTTAGAGAACTTTTTCAAAAATGACATTATCTCTTAATCAATGTCTAAAGTTTATGGCCCACTTTTACTCTATCTCAAGTAAATCTTGACAAGGGATTACTGACTTACAAGTTCCCAAATGTTTTATAGCATTAGAAAGTACAAACCAGAGAGACAAAGCATTCAAATCCAAAACATTCTACATACAAAAAGGACAAGGAACTGGCAACTTCAAGTCTATCAAGAATGGTTCTAATAAAACATTACAATTTTCAGAAGAGCACAGTCCTTATTTTCTGCCCCAATTTTCTAAAGCTTATATTATTGACCTTCAGCACTATGAAGTTGTGCTGAAATGTAAATCTTGCCCACAGTGCCAATTTTGTTGCATGAAAGGCAGTGTGATATTTGTGGCCACTTCATTTATAGGTTTGGATTCACAGACAACACAGACTTCAGTGGTATAAAAACAGATTTTATTAGGAAAGTCATTAAGAAAAAGTAGTTAAAAGAAAGTAGTTAAAAGAGCTTTCAAAAATAAGGCATAGTTACATCACCAGATAAGATGACACCAACACCTGAAGAGAAGTGCTGGAGAGTTTCAGAAGCAGCATTCCAACTCTCATTAGTAAAAATCCATGGCAATCTTGGAGACAGCATTCAGCATCTCCTTAGTTAAGATCCATAGCAGAACATAATATTCTGATGAGGTGTGTTCCCTGTCTTAAGATTCTTCTCTTCTTCTTCTTCTTCTTCTCTTAAGTTTCTCCTCTTTCTTTATTCTTCTTCTTTATAAGATTCTCCTCTCTCTCTCTCTAACTGCCTGAATACAGTTTTTATGATATTTTCACATGATTGTAGCCAAATTCCAATTAGCTTATGTGACTGGGCCCAGTTTGGTCCTCTGGGAACTGGCTAGGGACCGAAAGGAGTTCCTGGGATCTAGTTATCTTAATCAAAAGACACCTCCTTCTGGAAAGATAGCCAGTCTTTCCAGCTACAGTGCACATTTCAACTGGTTTTTTTTTTTTTTTTTTTTTTTTTTTTACCAAGGTCACATAATGGCAGCATCAGTTGAACAGAATAGACTCTACACATTTATCTTTCCCTTAAACCAGACTTTAGAAAACTGAATTTATGACACACCAGGTTACAGACTGAACTACTTTCTTGTAGGCTTGTTTAGGTCTGTTTCCCCCAAGCTACAGAAGCTAACATCCCTCCCCCATGGGCATTTCAGGCTGGTTCCCTGAGGGGAAAGGAAACAGACTTTACTAGTAGCAAGAGCTTAGCTCAACCAAGCTCCAATTGCAGAATTAATTTTAAAATTCTGACTACTGAAAATGGGAACCCAGCGCAGACAAACCTGGAATAAGCACTAAAGTCATTAGGAGTTTTTGCCCTGGCAGAGAGGGGGCATGATTAATGAAGCAAACAAATAAACAGAGGCTTTTGAGTTGGACAGCAGAAAATACTGGAAAATGGCTGAACCCCAGGAAAAGAGCACATAGAGCCTAGAGCTACATAGAGCCATGTACCTACTCAAGCTCTTGATTGACAAACCTGAGTAGTGGAGTCTGGCTCTGAAATGGCTTTTTTTTTTAATGTCTTAAATAGTTCATTCCATTAAACTGGAAGCACTCTAAGGCTCCAGCACTGCCTCAGGGAAGGGCAGAACTGAAGCTTCTCTGAAAGACAAAGTAACAAGTCAGGAGAAAGAGGTTAATTCTTTAAAGAGTATATCTTCTCCAAGAAAAAGAGGTTGAGGTTCAGCTCAAGTGGAATTCCTCCATCAACGAATTCAGGCCCCAGGGGCTGGAAAACAGAAACAATCAAAGCTGTCCTACTCCTCATTGCTATCTCAGCCACTCCCCCAGCATGTGGAGACTGCTGAAAGTAAAGGCACTGCATCACTTTAAGCTGATGGGAAGCTACAGGCAGACAAGTGCCACACGCTGGGCAGAATAGGAAAACATAGAGTCTAGAAGCTTCATAGAAAAGTCTGACAAACTACTGGGTCTCAACATCAGGGAAAACTGATGCTGGCTACTCTTTCCCCCTGAGACATGAGCCTACCTCATCTGGGGAAGTCTGACTGGGGTTTGTAATATCTAAGAAGAACCTTCTAAAAAAAGTCTCCATATTAAGCAGGGCAAGAAATGTAAAAACAAGAACTGAGAAATTCGGATCAGTTAAACAGAAACTATGCTAGAGGTCTAGAAAAAGTTGAACTGAATGTCCAAAACCAGAGAGAGAACAAAGCAATCCAACTAGAAAACCTTAGGTAAAAGAGTGAAAACAACCTCCAGAATAAACAATTAAGGGAATCAAATGCATAAACACCTTCAAAAAATAACTAGACCTACCAGGAAAATTGAAGAGATGGCCCAGTCAAAGGAACAAACCAACACTTCAAAGAAGATACAGGAGTTGCGAGAATTAATTCAGGATATTTGAACAGATATGGAAAATCTCATCAGAAATCAAATCAATGAGTTGAGGGATGATATAAAGAAGGCATTGGGTGAACAAAAAGAATTTGAAAGTTTGAAAAAATAAATAACAGAACTTAAAGGAATTAAAAACACAATAGAATAGATGAAAACAAAAACAATGGAAATCTACAACAATAGATTTGAAGAGGCAGAAGAAAGGATAAGTGAAGTAGAAGACGACATCTGAAATCCAACACAAAGGAAAATATAGGGAAAAGAATGGAAAAATGTGAACAGATCTCAAGGAATTGAATGAAAACATGAGGTGCACAAATAAAGGTGTTCTGGATATCCAAAAAGGAGGAAAGAAGGGAAAAGAAGGAGTAAGACTATGGAGGAAATAATCACTGAAAATTTACCATCTCTTATGAGAGGCATAAAATTACAAATCCAAGAAGTGCAGCATAACCCAAACAGAATAGATCCAAATGGACATAATTCAAGTCACTTACTAATCATATTTTCAAATGTCAGAGACAAGAAGAGAGTTTTGAAAGCAGTCCATCATATACAAGGGAAGTTCAATATGATTATGTGTGGATTTCCCAGCAGAAACGTTGTAGGTGAGAAGACGGTGGTATGCATGATATATTTAAGATTTGAAAGGGGAAAAGCTGCCAACCAACAATGCTATACTCAGCAGAACTGTCCTTCAAAAATGAGGGGGAAATTAAAATACTTTCAGATGAACAATTACTGAGAGAATTTGTAACTAAGTGACCAGTACTATAATAAATACTAAAGGGAGCACTACAGGCAGATAAGACAAGGCAGGAGAGAGGGGTCTGAAGAGTAGTGTAAGACTTTCAGTAAAGGTAAAAAGAGAAAAAATAATTAGATATGGCATATAAAATCCAAAAGACAAAATGGTAGAAGAACATACTGCTTTTACAGTAATAACATTAAAAGTTAATGGGTTAAATTTCCCAATCAAAAGGCATAAACTGACAGGATGGATTTAGAAACTGGACCCATCTAAATGCTGTCTACAGGAGACTCACTTTAGATCCAAAGACAAAAATACATTGAAAGTGAAAGGTTGGGAAAAGATATTTCATAAAAACAACTATCAGAAAAGAGCAGGACAAATTAGACTCCAAATGTAAAAACTATTAAAAGAGACAAAAGAAGAACATTATGTATTAATAAAGGAACAATTCAACAAGAAGACATAGCAATCATAAATACTTATCCACTGAGCCAGAGTGCTTCAAGATATATGAGGCAAACATTGACAACACTGAAGAGAGAAGCAGACCCCTCCATCATAATAGTTGAAGACTTCAATTCCCCACTCTCATCAATGGATAGACCATCTGGACAGAGATTGAAAAAGGAAACAGAGGTGTTGAATAATATGATAAACGAATTTGGCTTAACAGACATTTACAGAACAATAGACCCCACAACAGTAAGATACACGGTTTTCTCAAATGCTCAAGATCATTTTAAAGGGTAGACTTTATGCTCAGTCACAAAGCAAGTTTCAATAAATTTGAAAAGTTTGAAATCATACAGAACACTTTCTAAGATCAAAATGGAATGAAGTTGGAAATCAATAACAGGCAGAGGGCAAAAAAATTCACAAATATATGGAGGCCAAACTACATACTCTTAAACAACCAGTGGGCCAAGGAAGAAATTACAAGATAAATCAGTAAATATCTTGAGACAAATTAAAATTAAAATACAGCATATCAAAATTTATGGATGCAGCAATGTCAGGCTGAGAGGGAAATTTATTGTCTTAACTGCCCATATTAAAAAAAATAAGAAAGAGCAAAATCAAGGAATTAATTGTTCACTTGGAAGAACAAGAGAAAGTACAGCAAACTGACCTCAAAATAAAGAAAAGGAAAGGAATAAGGAAGATTAGAGCAGAAATAAATGAAATTGAGAACAAGAAAGCAATAGGGAAAATCAACAAAACCAGAAGTTGGTTCTTTGAGAAAATCAATAAAATTGATGGGCCATTAACTAGGTTGATGAGAGAGAGAGAGAGAGAGAGAGGGAGGGAGAGGATGCAAATAAAGAGAATCAAGCATGGAAGAGGAGACAAATCTACTGACCCTGTAGAAATAAAGGAGGTAATGAGAAGAAACTTAAAGCAACTATGTATTAATAAACTAGACAACATAGATGAAATGAACAACTTTCCAGAAAGGTATGAACAGCCAACATTGACTCAAGAAGAAACAGATGACCTCAGCAAACAATCACAAGCAAAAAGATTGAATCAGTCATTAAGAAGTGCCCCAAAAAGAAAAATCCAGGACCAGATGGCTTCACATGTGAATTCTACCATGCATTCAAGAAAGAATTATTACCAATCCTGCTCAAACTCTTCAAAAAAATTGAAAAGGAGGGAAAGTTACTTAACTCATTCTATGAAGCCAAACAAAGATACTAATATCAAAGCCAGACAAAGATACTAAAAGAAAAGAATATTGTAGGCCAATCTCTTTAATGGATATGGATGCAAAAATCCACAATAAAATACCTGCAAATCAAGTCTAGCAGCACATTAAAAGATTTATATACCATGATCAAGTAGGATTTATTCAAGGTATACAAGGCTGGTTCAACACAAGAAAATCAATTAATATAATACATCATATTAACAAGTCAAAATGGAAAAACCACATGATCCTCTCGATTCATGAAGAAAAGCTATTTGACAAATTCAGCTTTCCCTCTAGGATCAGGAAGAAGGCAAGGATGCCCACTGTCACCATTGTTATTTAACATTGTGCTGGAAGTTCTAGCCAGAACAATTAGACAAGAAAAGCAATTAAAAGGCATTCAAATTGGAGGGAAGAAGTGAAACTCTCACTGTTTGCAGATGACATGATATTATATGTTGAAAATCTACAGCAAAACTAGTAGAGTTAATAAATGAGTACAGCAAAATGGCAGTGTAAAAGATCAACACCTAAAGGCCAGTAGTGCTTCTATACACTAGTGATGAGAAATTTGAGGAAGAAATCAAGAAAAAAATTCCATTTACAGTAGCAACCAAAGAATCAAATATTTGAGAATAAATTTAACTAAAGGAAACAAAAGTCCTATACAAAAAAACTGGTAGAAATTGCTAAGAGAACTCATGGAAGATGTAAATAAATGGAAGGGCATATTATCTTCATGAATTGGAACAATAAATATAGTTAAGATATCAATTCTGCCCAAACTGATTTTTAGATTCAATGCAATGCCAAATAAAATCCCAACAACTTACTTTGCAGAAATTAAAAAACAATAGCTGAATTTATTTGGAAGGGCAGTGTGCCCTGAATAGCTTAATACATCTTGAGAAACAAAAATGAAGTAGGAGGTCTCACTAATACCTGACTTTAAAGCATATTATGAAGATACTATGGTCAAAATAGCATGATACTGGCCTAAAGATACATATACTGACCAATAAATCAAATTAAGTGTTCAGAAATTGAACATCTCATCTATGGACAATTGATCTTTGATAAGATGGTCAAGGCAACCCACCTGGGAAAGAGCAGCCTCTTCGATAAATGACGTTTGGAGTACTGGGTATCCATAAGCAAAAGAATGAAAGAGGATCTATATTTCACACCCTATACAAAAATTAACTCAACATGGATCACAGACCTAGACATTAGAGTTAAGACCATAAAAACCTTTTAGAAGAAAACATATGGAAATATCTTATGAATCTTGTAATAGGGGGCAGTTTCATCGACCTTACAACCAAAGCACAAGCATAGAAAAAATAAATAGATAATTGGGATTACCTTAAAATTAAACACTTCTGTGCATCAAAGAACTTTGTCAGGAAAGTAAAAAAGGCAGCCTATGCAATGGGAGACAATATTTGGAAATCACAAATCAGATAAGGGTTTAGTATTCAGAATATATAAAAAGGTCCTACAACTCAACAACAAAAAGAAAAACAACGAATTAAAAAATGGGCAAAAGACATGAACAGACACTTCTCAGAAAAGGAAATACAAATGGTTAAAAGGCACATGAAAAGATGCTCAACTTCCCTGATTATTAGGGAAATGCAAATCAAAACCACAATGAGATGTCATCTGACAACCACTAGAATGGCCATTGTTAAAAAAAAAACTGTAAAAGATAAATATTTGAAAGGATGTGGAAAAACAGTCACACTTATCCAATGTTTGTTGGAGTATAAAATGGTACACTTGCTCTGGAAGACAGTTTGGCAGTTCTTCAGGAAGCCAAGTATAGAATTTCCATATGCTCCAGAAGTCCCATTACTAGTATATATTCAGAGGAACTGAAGGCAAGGACACAAGCAAACAGTTTCACACCGATCTTTATAGCAGCATTATTTATGATTGTCAAGAGCTGGAAACAGCCCAATTGTCCATCAACAGACAAGTGGCTAAACAAACTGTGGTATAAACATATGATGGCATATTATGCAGCTGTAAAACAGAATAAAGTCATGAAACATGTAACAATGTGTATGAACCTCAAGGAGGACATTATGCTGACTGAAATTAGGCAGAACAAAAAGGAAAAATAGAGTATGATCTCACTAATAAGATCTAACATCAATGAGTGAATTGAGAGTTGAAGTTAAGAACACAGGTGTGCTGGTTTGAAAGGATGTATGGACCCTAGGAAAGCCATGTTTTAATCAAAATCCCATTTCATAAAGGCAGAATAATCCCAATTCAATAATGTATGTTTGAAACTGTAATCAGATCATCTCCCTGGAGGTGTGATTAAATCAAGAGTGTTTGTTAAACTGGATTAGGTGACGACATGTCTCCACCCATTTGGGTGGGTCTTGATTAGTTTCTCAAGTCCTATAAAAGAGGAAACATTTTGGAGAATGAGAGACTCAGAGAGAGCAGAGAATGCTGCAGCATCATGAAGCAGAGAGTCCACCATCCAGTGACCTTTGGAGATGAAGAAGGAAAACACCTTCCCGGGGAGCTTCATTAAACTGGAAGCCAGGAGAGAAAGCTAGCAGATGACGCCGTGTTCACCATGTGCCCTTCCAGCTGAGAGACAAGCCCTGACTGTGTTTGCCATGTGCTGTCTCACTTGAGAGAGAAACCCTGAACTTCATCGGCCTTCTTGAACCAAGGTATCTTTCCCTGGATGGATGCCTTTGATTGGACATTTCTGTAGACTTGTTTTAAGTGGGGCATTTTCTCGGCCTTAGAACTGTAAACTAGCAACTTATTAAATTCCCCTTTTTAAAAGCCATTTTGTTTCTGGTATATTGCATTCCGGCAGCTAGCAAACTAGAACAGGTTATCAGGAGATAGAATTAGGGTAGAGATTGGGCATTTCATGCTAAAGGTATACAGATTGTGCAACAAAACTGATTATAAAAATTCAGGAATGGATACCACAATAATACCTGATGGTAGCACAATAATATAAGCATAGTGAATGATGCTGAATATGAGTATGGTTGAAGAAGAGGGGATGAGGACATGAATGAAACCAGAAGGAAAGATAGAACATAAAGACTGAGATAGTAAAACTTAGGAATGCCTAGAGTGGATGTTCTGATTTGCAAGCTGCTGGAATGTGATATACTAGAAAGAGTAAGTGAGTGAGCTTTTAAAAGGGGGAATTTATTAAGTTGCAAGTTTACAGTTCTAAGGTCATGAAAATGTCCAAATTAAAGCAAGGCTATGAAAATATCCAAGTTAAGACACCAATAAGAGATTAACTTCACTCAAGAAAGGCCGATGACGTTCAGGGTTTCTCTCTCAGCTGGAAGGTCACATGGCAAAGTCTGCTAGCTTTCTCTCCCTGCTTCTTGTTTCATGAAGCTCCCCTGGGGATGTTTTCCTTCTTCATCTCCAAGGACCTCTGGCTGTGTGGGCTCCTGTGGCTCTCTCCAAAATGGTTGCCTCTTAAAGGGCTCCAGAAAGCAACCTCATCTTGAATGGGTGGAGATACATCTCCATGATAATCATCTAATCTAAAGTTGCACCCACAATTAAGTTCTATGTTTTTTTTTTCTCTTTTCTTCTCATTTCTTTTTCTGTAGAGATATATTCTAAAAGTGAACATGGTGATGGGTACAAAATACGCGATGATATTGTGAGCCACTGATTTTACATCATGTATGGACTGTGTGTGTGTCAAGATTTGTCAATAAAAATATTAAAAAAATAAACTCATAAGTAAATAAAATAGAATAATAATAAAGATAAGAGCACAAATAAATGAAATGGAAAATCGAAAAACCTTGGAGAAAATCAATAAACCTGAAAGTTAGTTATTTGAAAAGATTAATAAAATTAATGAATATCTAGCCAAACATACCACACAAGAGACAAGATACAAATTATCTGTATCAAGAAAGAAAAAGCACAAGCATGACAGATCCTATACATATTAAAATGATTGTATGATTAATATTATAAATAATTATATGTCAATAAATTTGTTAACTAAAATGAAATATCCAGATTCCTTGAAGGACACAAATAACCTTAGTGTACTCAAGAGAAAATAAGTAACCTCAGCAGTCCTATATCTATTTAGGGAGTTGAATTTGTAGTTGAAATCCTTCCCATGAAAGAAACTGAAGAGTGATTGCTTTACAAAGTAACTAATAGCAACACTTTTTTACAGTTAATAGAAAAGCAAGTGAACATTACTCTGCTACCAAATACCAATTACCAAAAAAGAAAATTAAAGACAAATATTCCTCATGAACATATCTGCAAAATTCTTCACAAAATTTTATCAAATTAAATCCAGCAATATATAAAACAAATAACATATTA
This sequence comes from Myrmecophaga tridactyla, assembly GCA_004026745.1. Taxonomy (NCBI): domain Eukaryota; kingdom Metazoa; phylum Chordata; class Mammalia; order Pilosa; family Myrmecophagidae; genus Myrmecophaga; species Myrmecophaga tridactyla. The sequence goes on from PVIY010004287.1 coordinate 62,364, forward strand.
CGACCAAGTGGAATTTATCCTAGCCATGCAAAGTTGGTTTTAAACAATTTAATTCATCACATTATCAAATGCAAAAATGAAGAAATATAATCATCTTAATAGTACAAGGAGAGGGCAGCTATGTGGTGCATTGTGAGAACACAGGCTCTGGCATACCAGAGGTTTTCAACAAATGACCACCTTATTACTTACATAGCACAAAGGGTCCAAAAAGAGCTCAGGAAAAGGTTTCCTCATGGCTGGCCCCCTGGGGAGACCATCTGCCTGGGTCAGGGTCGGTGGATGGTGGCTCCACATGCCACATTGCGTTGGAGATTAGGGAAACTTGTTCCTCCTGAGTGTTGAGTTTTTGTACACTCCAGTGTAGGGGGTCCTACCACTAAGCAAAAAGCATGCATCCAAAAACCTTTGTACAGTGTTTTCTCCCTGGTAAGCAGCTAGGGTGCTTATTCCCAAATTTGGGTTCAAGGTACATTTAGAGTGTTTCATTTCTAGGTAGATTCTTTTTTCATTATTGAGTTCTAACATCTCCTCTGGGCTGCTTGTTGGTTTCTTGTGAAATTGAAACATGCCGAACACCTGAAAATAAACTAGCAACTTTAAGAAATTATACCACCTATACATCACAAAGCATAATTTCTACAAATTAAAGTAACCATTTACCTATATTTACTGTAAATGCATTGTTTCGCATTTACAAAATGTGACAGTATTTGAAGCACACTGTTATAATGAGTCACAAGCTGTACGTACCTCCGAAAGAACCTCTGCACAGTATGTGTTGGCTAGTTATTTATCTTTGAATATATAGTTGCTTATTTTTCAAAAGGTTTTCTTTTGCTTATATTTACTGGCCTTTATTTTATTATGTAATAGATATATATGTACACTTTCCCATTTTATTACCACTAATCAGAGTGTGATCAGTCTCGTTCCACATCTCGTCACGATCGTGTACAAAATATGCCTAGACAGGGAATACAATGCCAACTACAAAGTTTACCTTTAGGCCTTCATGTACAAGTCTCAGGATTTTGTGATATTTTTTTCTTCCTTGTGATGCACAGACTCATTGCTTGATTAGGATGAAAATTTCTGAGGCGATTCAATTCAGCTTTCAGTTAAAGAAACTAGACATTTTCACAAAATCATAAATGCAATGTGAAAGCAGATTGGGAACTAAATGACTATTAAATATGTTCTCTGCACAGCTTCCCAGGGCTGTCTGTACATAGAAATTTTCTCACTCCATCTGTTCTCTGTGCCTGAGTGACAGATCTGGTGCTGCCAGCACTCCATTCACCAGCCAGAGGAGAACATATTAATGCACATACTTGATCCCTCTCCTTTCCATTCCCATAATCTATTTATTAAAGAGTGAGTGGATTGAGAGAGGCAATAGATAAAAGTGTGAAATATTTCAATTTAATAGATATGAAGAAAAAGGAGAAATAAATACTACATATCCTTTTAAGATAAACTGAAATAAATTATCTTTCACCAAATAAATGGTGCCCAGAAGTCATCCTGCGGCGTTTCAATATTAACATAATGATAAAGAATGAACACACACTTATGAGTTCACATTTCCTATTGAACCTGTTGCTTAACAAATTGTTTTCAATCAAGATTTTATAGGAGTTATAACAGACTGCAGCAGCATGCCAATAAAAATGATTATATAATCTCTGCTCACTCCATAGCTTCTAGCAAGCTGCTTCTTCTAAACATTTCAATTACTCTATCTAAAAAAGTCAGCTGGTAAGATTTGATTTCTCTTTATGTCAAATGTACTAATGAGGTTTGTTTTGTTTTTGTTTTTGTTTTTTTGCAAATGATTCAATATCCTCTGACTTATCATGCTATGGGTTTCGAGAATAATAAATTTTGGAACTTTAAGGCTTTTATATGTTGTAATTTAGTTTAGATTATTCATTTTAGGTTCTGGGGACAGGGACTTCTTTTGTATAGCTCTTCATATCTCCCACAGAGGCTAGCACAGTGCCTTTCAGAGAGTTGGGCTCAATAGATATTTGCTAACCGAACAGACTTTACAATATCAGTCTGTAGCTACAGTTTCCAAGAATAAAAAGGAGAGAACTTGTTTTAGAATTGGGATAGAAAGAACAGCCTCAGCCCAATGACTTCAAGGAAAAATACAGCCAAACTGTAGCTAGTCCACAGGAAACTGTTGCATAAATAATTTTGGGTTCTTTGTGAAGGTCAAAATTCTCCAGTTCCACCTGAGCTCCCCCCAACCCCCCAACCCCTCCAGCCCTAGGCATACTCTTTTGTATAATATTCTATTTTAAACTGCTGGGGGAGGGCTTATGTAGATCTTACTTGATTGTATCTTTCACAAATGCAGTGAAAACAAATCCTAATTCATTCTCCCTCTTTCTCTCTCCAAAGTTTGGTTTTGGGAAAAAGAATATGTAAAAGGAGATAGCGAACTGTAAATTTTCTTAGTTATTAGAGATGCTTACTGTCTGTAGTATAAGGAAATTACATTATTTGTATTCTTCAGTATGTCTTCTTCGAAACCCTGCTTGGTACAGGAGACATGACTTGCTTTTTAAAATGTTTTCCTGATGATGAATTAATTAACTCACACATTTTTTTCATTCCCCTTATTTTACCCTGCACTCATGATGGGCAAGATACAGTAGTCCTTTAGGAGATAAAAGTCCTGCAGAAATTGAGAAATATACCAAAATATCCACAAAAAATGATGAACAATTACAATATCATAAAACAGGAATTAAGCATCAGAGTCTTTCCCTGATGCGGCAGATGAAATAATCTCTTGATAAAAGCAAAGATGTAGGTGCCATTGAAAGACTTAAGGACGTAAAAATACATTTTTATTTTTTATTTATTTATTTTTTTTGGCATGGGCAGGCTCCGGGAATCAAACCCGGGTATCTAGCATGGCAAGTGAGAACTCTGCCACTGAGCCACTGTTGCCTGAACTTTAATTTTTTTTTTTGTAAAAATACATTTTAAACAATTCCTTCTCATATGATAGCAATGTGCATTATGCATATGTTTATATAGGTTGACATTTACTAATATTTTTACTAATTAAGATGTACAATTCATGATTGAAAAAATAGGTACATGGATGCATGCTGCTCTTCTTACATGTGATATGATTATTTTAAGCAGCATATAGTTTCTTGCTTACTCAATGGATGCAGAAAATGGCTGAACAGAAAGTCTGTCGTAGAGAGAAATAAAAAGGCAGCAAAAGTCCTTTTCAGAGAACTAGCAGATGCTGACATCTAGTGGTTCTCAAAACCCATCCTTACGGAGGTTTTTAAACACTGAGTACTATCCATATATAGGCCATATGCCTCCACATCAGAATGCACACATATGCATACATGGATTATGTCTTATTTGTGTGGCCAATTGTGGTTCTTTATCTATAAAGTTTCTGGTGATATTTAAACAAAATGAAAACTGCAGAAATGACCATTTTGTGATTAGTTATACTTTACATTCTACATAGTACTAAAGAAAGACTCCCTTCCCCTTTTTTCTTTATGGTATGTAATGTTTAGGAAAATGTCTTTGTAAATACCCTTGCCTTCTGGAATTTAAGTCTTTTGTAATATGAAACAAAGCCTCTTGCCTACTAAATTATTCTAACATTTTCCTAACTTTGCCCAGCTTTACCACAATAGTTGAAGTTACACATTGAAATGTGTGCCCCTGTAACATTTTTCATTCCTTTTATCTTTGTGCATTTGACATTGTCCACAAATACAGTTTGTGTTTTTATGTATATGTTAAGAATATTTGTTATGTATATAGCTATTCTTTTGTCAAATGGATCTTAATTTCTTTCTTTTCTTCATTCCTTCTTTCCTTCCTTTGTACCCTACCCCTTATATGTATTTTTTATTTCAACAGTTATTTCTAGTATATTTCTGCAAGGTTTATCTTTATTTTTTTTCAATGAAGAATGTACATACTAATAACCTCATTCTTGAAAGCAGATTATATTGAATGCTTCCTTGATTTTTTTCCCCAAGCATGGCTTCTCTCCTTGATCTTTCTCCAAAAGCTATGAAATTAATGAGTTTGCAAAGAGCTTCCTCAGCATGGACTGCCTCCTTTGCGATATTTCCATTCATTTTTCCAGCAGACTCCTCAGACCACAGTTCTGTGACAAGAGGATGAAAGTTATTAGCATGGTATGCTTAGTCACAGGCTCTGTCAAGCTAAACTGCCAGAAATTCAAGGACATGAGAGATGAAAAAAAAGAAAGTTACAGAGATGGATTTTAGGTCCCATGAGTAGTGAAGAGTGACCTTCTAGTTTAAGGTGTAAGAAACTTGCAAGGATTGTTTTAGAGGCTCTCTCTGAAATCAGAAACGGGCCTGAGGGTCTATCAGAGGGTATCTAGAGGAGGGGAAGTTTAGAACTCCTGCAAGAACTATTTTCTCTTCTTTCCCACTTCTACTCATTTGTGCCCCAACTCCTTCACAAATCCACTCTGACCCTGCATTCACCACAAACTCCACAATTATACAAACACTATTGATATGTCCAAATGAGATCATTCTGATTACTAAACCTACACTTTGAGATGAGATATCATGGTTGGTCTCAGTTTCATAGGAATCTCTAAATGTAAACTATTTCAGCCAATTTTCAAAGCCTTTTAGGATAATGAATTTTACCTAAAGATACAGTAAGCAGGAGGAACTTTGCATCATCTTCAAAATATTTTTATTGTGTTTAAGCTTGTATTTTTTTTGGAAAATCGCTTCTATCATACTTCTATTTTGTTAATGAGACTGTTTTCACTTTTATAAGCTTTATTTCCTATATAGAATCTGGTAAACATCAACAGGCAGCTTTCTATTATTGTTTGTAACTTGGTTTTCTACCCAAACACTGTTAATCCAGCTTTGATGGAGAAAATGTTGCCATCACCTTATTGACCATTAATCCAGGTATTTCTGGCAAGCCAAAACGGGACAAGTATTGTTCAGTTAGACAAGACTCAGCCTATTTCTCAGGTGAGATCCTCTGTAGTGGTGCTGACTCTGCTCCAGGGTGACCATCCTGCATCACAGTGTGTATCTGTGTGGTAGCTCTGAGCTGTTCTTCCTCTACCAGTTCTTCAATCTTCTCTTAGGACCCAGGGGTCAGATGCGGCTAAGACCCAATCTCCTTACAGCTCAACCCTTCTGGAGCTCAATATTGGTCTCTTGACTGCTCTCCCAACTTTTACTCAAAAGCTACCTGACGAGAGGTGGGCCACCATTGTTCATGCATTCTTCAATTTGGTTTGAATGTAAACTTGCTGGTATCTTCAAGCAGTGAGATCATTTCAATTTTTAGATGTGCTATTTAAATTTTGAAAATTGATGTTTTCTTTGTGTAGGTTAAAATATAGAGAAAAGTACAGACATTCGTGCCACCACCACCCAGATTGGTCAAATCACACTCTGCCATATTGCTTATGGTTGTCTTAAGAAATGAAATATTAATAATTCAATTGAGGCTATCAATATGCCTCATCCTTCCCAGAATTAAACCCTCTTCTGTCTTTCCGTCCCCAGATTTAATTGCTACCATGACAATAATTTTCATTTTCCTTAAGCATGTTTTAATATTTTACTACATATTCATAATTTTAACATTGGGCATAAATTTATATGACTTGAGTTTTTCTTTTTTCTTTCAACATGGCTTTAAGATAAAGCTATGTTAATATCTGGGTTTTATGTAACTAAACATATATAGCTTGAACCTCATTGTTATAGAGCTTTTGTTCATTCTTTTTAACTGGTTTATCATATTAAATTGCTATAAATGTGTCATGAAATATTACCCATTTTTATGAGAAGAGTTTGTTTTCAAATTTTACTCTTTTGAACAATGTTATAATGAGCGTTAGTTTATTATGTCTTCCTGTGCACATGTGCAATGTCTACTGTAAAATGCTGCTTTCAGATGCATGGTAATGACAATTGTCATTAAGTTGTAAGACCCCTCATGTTTGCTAGCTATTTTATTGATCAAATTCCCAGTAGTAGAGATTGAGAATCCTCTTTTCTCCACATTCTTGTTTCATCAGATTTCTAAACATTTGGCCACCTAATAAGATTAAATAGTATCTAATTATGGATTAAATTTACACCTCCCTAATAACCACGGAGATTGAACATTTTACATATTTTTACTGACAGTTTGGGATCCTTCTCCCATCTATAATCTGTTTTTATCTTGTTTCCATTTTGGAATGGGCAGGAAATGGGAGGAAGAAGAGGGAAAGTGCTAACTTTGTTAAAAAGAGAAAAGTACAATTTTGTTTTTATGAAGTAAAAATGCTTTGAGATTAAATAATTAGCATGAAAAGTTGAATAACATTTCAATAAGAAACATTATGTAGGCCAAAGGGAGTGCCTCAAAAGCCACACATTTCAATGCTATTGCTTCTGGCTTATTCATTTATGAAGTAACTTCTATCAGCCTTCTGGAATTTGAAAAGGAAGTTTTTACAACATATGCTATTAAGGGAAATCAGATATACTGAAGAAGCGCAGCCTAATTTATCAATTATCCAATTAACATAACTTCTAGTAATAGATACCTTAAAATAAACCTTATACTAGTAGTCATTGTGAAAAATGCTTCTACAGACAATTGCCTGTTAAGTTTCAGAAGGTTTTATCTTAAAATGTGGCATACACTTGCAAAACATTGTCAAGAAAGTGTCAAGAAATACTAGGAAATACGCGGCATAGCTTTATCAGTATAGCGGATATTTCAAGATATTTTGAGTTAAAAGAAAAAAATGTGATTTAAACCACACAAACATATTTGTGGTCATGTTAAATGAATTGCCCATTTTGTTATTACTGGAATATTTTACTTCGCTTTCTTTAAAGAACAGGTATGTGTTGCTTACTTCAAATTCATTCTAAGTGACTACTTTTTATTTTAATGGATGGTGTGTGGTATAAGTTTACCTGTTTGTGCTATTTTATAATTTTATTTGATAATCAGCTGCTAATTTTCATCTTCATTGACTATCAGTGGTTTTTTGACGATGGCGACAGGTACATAGGTAACCATGTAGAAAGCCTGTTTGGAGAATCTTCACCCTTGTGTTTTTTGGGCAATCACACATGAAGATGGTATGAGACATTACTAATTCCTTTGGTCCACACAGCCTTGTGACCCTGCTGTCAGTGCATATAACGGCATTCCCATCTCCTTCATTGCATATTTCTGGATCTTTTTGAATGTCCACGGGGTGCATTCTTGAAACCCACTCTGCGGAGATGCTTGTGAATGCCCGACACAGTACGCCTTCATCACCGCCTCATTGACGGCAGAACAGCCCTCCTTCTCACTACCTTTCTCTGAGGGGCCATTCTGCCAGGGCCAAGTTAGAAAGAAAGAGTGTGAAGGATAGTCATAAGGTCACAGTTTAACTAAACAATCTATAATAATTTAATCTGCTAAATGTAAAGCTCAGATTTAAGTTTGAGTAGCCCGACTGTTGAACGCACGCCTTCACTGGGACAGTATCGCTCATCCATCTAACGTGATCAAGGGGTGCACACTCGGTGAAAGTCGCAGACAATGCCTTATCCCTTTGTGGGGACACTGGTCATCCGGTGCTGAGCCGTGTTCTTGAACATTGGTGAAGCACATTTTGTTTTGTCTGCTTTCTCTGTACCTGATTCACAGTAAAGGATGAGGGAGAATGTTATTGGAGGTACGTTGAACCAAGGAAAAATATGGGAACATCTAATTGGGGTAATTTTGGAGATGCTTAGAAAATCTGTTGCTTCTAAAATACCTGCCAGTGTATCAATACATGCCTGAGCTGCCATCTTGGATGTTCTATTTTCTGTCTAATGTTCTTTAGTCCTTATTACAGAGAAAACCCATTTTATTTTCTTTAAGGACTGCTGAAGGGAAAGCAGAAGATATGGGTCACTGTTCTGCTTCTGCCACCAACTAGCTGAGGGAACTTAAAAAACTGCTCAACTCATAACCCTTTCATTTTCTTCGCTTTAAAATGAGGGCGCTGGGCTGGATATTTAATTAGGTGTGTCTAACCAAACAGACTCTTAATGGCTATATCAGTATATTTCTCTGCTAGTGGCCCTCTGACCTACAGTTGAAGCAATGCCCTTGAATTTTGCAGCCATGATTTGGTTGATGTCAAGGGCACAGGGTGCTTTTAATGGCAACTGCAAGAAGTTGAGCCTGTTCTCTGGTCTTTTCTTACCTCTTTTTGCCTTCTCTTCCTTCTCTACCTTGTCATGATAAAAACAGAAAAAGCAGTTCCTAATGGATCATTAGTGAGTCCACGGAGAGTTTTTCAGCTTTCTCTGAATGTCAGGGGCAAGCTGGCTAATGAAATATGTGCCCAGGAAAATTTGACTTTCCCTGAAGTTCAGGTTTACATTAGTATATTTCTTTGGGGCTTCTACTAGTTCTTCTGGAACAGAACCAGGTTTTTCTCTTTCTCCTAAGTGATCTCCCTTAATTTATTAAAATGGCTTGGTGGTGCATTTTCTAATCCTTTTAGCCAAAAAGTTTTAAAAGGGGATCATTAAGAACATATTTTCTTCTATTGAAAACTGAGATATGAGCCTAATACAAGTGACAAGGACCTCTCAGAGAAGTCTAGAACAGCAATCCCAGAAATACCTTTGCCCTCTAGTTTTCTGCTTCCTGAGGTCTAAAACGTGAGCATGGTCTAGTAGGAAAACTTTATATTTGGCCACAAAGGGTCTCAATAGATATTAAATGATCAAGGCCTGGAAGGGAGACACTCCTGTTGGAAAATATTCAGTTCTCATAAGCATAAACCAGAGGTGACTCCCAAGAAGGTGAAAGACAACACGTTGTTTGGTACAAGAATATTTAGCCCAAAATCTTGTGTAACAAAAGATAGAATGTCTCAGAAGACATCAAAAGCAAGACAGAGGAGAAAGGAGATTCTCATGGAAGCAGGGGAGTTGACCTGTCAAAGAGGTTAAAGAAAGATTCATTAAGAGAAAGGTCCCGAGTCCCCAGAGGAGAGGAAAAGAGGGGGTGTGGGAGAGTCTCAGAGAGCTGAGGAGAAAGAGAGAGATGGGGAGGTGGGTATTGATTTTGCTTCCACTGGACTCCTGCACAACACATGGAAAAATCCCAGTCTGGTCCCAAGGGTAGCATCATCTACCACTCTGAATCTCATTGGATCTGTGTGATGTGGAGATGGTCTCCTGCCACCTCTGTGGAGGGAGCCAGAAAACTCAGTATCAACTGAGATTATCCCTTAGGGAAGCCCGATCACAGCCACAGATTCCCAGAGACACAGAGTTGCATGAGGACATAGGAAAAGATAAAAACAAGCCAAAAGAGAATAAAAAGCAAAATCATGCAGCCACACCTTATGGTCAATAACCATGACTTACCAGTCCAGGCAGTCAGAGAAGAGAAGTGTCTCCTGGCTAGCTCACCAAAATACGTTGCTGGATTCAGGTTTCTAGGTTTTGGCCATGCTGTGTGTATTAGTCCATGATTCTCTAGGGAAACGGTATTGACAGGTGATATCTGCAAAAGTGAGATTTTATAAAAATAACTCATGCAACTGTAGGCTGCATAAGTCCAAGCTATGTATGGCAGGCTGCAAATTGGAAACTCTGATGAAGGTTTTCAGTGAATTCTTCAGGAAAGGCTGGCTGGCTGAAGTAGAGATGGAAGTTCTCTTCTGATTGGTGAAATTGTCACCTTTCCCTTACAAGTCTTCTACTGATTGGATTAAACCCAACTGACTGGATTTCCTCATTGTGGAAGACATTCCCATTAGTTGATTGTAAATGTGATCAACCATAGAAGCAATCAACTGATTGATGATTTAAGTCTGTGGATTTCTTGCCATAACAGTTAGGCCCATGTCAGCCTGACCAGACAACTGGGCACCATCACCTGGACAAGTTGACACATGAACCTAACCATCATCCCATGAGAATGTATTCAAGGGTTCAGCAGAGATAGAGTAAGTAGATAGAGAGCTTATTAAGAACGCATATGTGAGGACATGTGTGCATTCTCACAAGAAGAGAGATGAGAGGCCAGAAATTAATTATTTCAAATATCAAATGGTAAACATGAACTACATCCTCACTAAACACTCATTTCATTATAATTATCAGAGCTTTTCCAATTTTAGCCTGTATTTAAAATCAACATTAAAGAAATATTGCAAATAGTTGCACTGCTGTCCTTGATAGATGTGGTTTAGTGTTTTGGGCTACGAGTGGGTATTACTTGGAAAACTTGTCTTATTTTAATCCACAGAAGCTAGAGTACCACTTGTTCTTGTTTATTTTGCTCTTTTTAAATGCAGGGTCATCTTAGAGAGCTAGAGCTAACAGCTTATTTCCTCTCATGTTGACATCTCTAGTAGTGACAGTATTTCATTTTCAGATGTTTAATCACTGTCAGAACTAGTAAGTCATAGTTGGTGTTAAGGTATAAATGTCTGCTTATAAAATAAAGGGTAGTACCTCAAAAACATCAGACAAGCAAATATATCCTTTGGTAATTGGTTTATTTCCTTTTCAAAAATCTTTTAGATATGAGCATTACAGATCTCCTGTTTTAGTCTGTAAGATGCTGGAATACAATATATCTGAAATAAGATAGCTTTTTAAAAAGCGAATTTATTAAGTTGTGATTTTACAGTTCTAAGGCTGTGAAAATGTACAAATTAAGGCAAGGCTATAAAAATGTCCAAACTAAGGCATCCAGGGAAAAATAACTTAGCTTAAGAAGGCTGATGATGTTCAGGATTTTTCTGTCAGCCGGAAAGGCACATGGTGACGTCTGCTAGCTTTCTTTCCAGGCTTCTTCAGAGGCTTCTCTGGGGAGCATTTTCTTTCTTCATCTCAAATGGTCTCTTTCTGAGTGGGCTCTGTTGGTTCTGTTGTCTCTAAAGCTTTTTCCAAAATGGTTCCCTTTTAAAAAGTGCTCTAGTAAGCAACTGCACCTTTAATGGGTGGAGACACATCTCCATGGGAACGACTTAATCAAAAGTTATCACCCATAATTGGGTGGGTCATACCTCCATGGAAACAATCAAAGAGATCCCACCCAGCAATACTGAATGAGGATTAAAGAACTTGGCTTTTCTGGGGTATACAACAGATTCAAACCAGCACATCTAAAGAATTCATAAGATTACATATATAGTCACTAAGTAATCATTAGTATGACATGTTTGAATTCCATTTCCTCTAAATTTTACTTAGTCATATTGTACATATATCTATTTAGAAACATGAACTTTACATGAAAGTAGTGGAAATCTTTAGTTATGTTTCAATTTTTGGATATGTATAGTTTGTAATGGTATAACCTGGGCTAAAAAGATAGCTCAAATTATCGAATAACTCTCAGGCACTGAAATTAAAATAATTATTTTTTTCAAGAACAATTTAATTAGTGTAGTGAAGGCAGAAGCCAGGTTTCAAGATAGGAGAAAACAAATGGAGGCACCACTTGTAAAGCACACTTTGTTCAATTCTCATCTGTACTACTATGATGGTGCCCTAAAAAATATCCCTACAAATAATCTATTCCAGGCTCAAGGAAGCAATCATCTTCTTTCTTGTATTCAGGGCTTGAAATAACAGTTTCAGCTTCTTTTTGTTATACCCAGAGCATTGCCTTCAGTTACCAACTGAGTATATACACTAAGATTCTCTTACTTCCCAAATGCATTTGAAGGTCCATCCTTCTGATGGTTCATCACAGAGATCCACTCAATAGTCGCCTCTACTCCTTTCATCCTCTGTAGACATCAAATTATCCTTTAAACTTCATTGAGATTTTTATTCTTTATCCCAATGCCTAAATATGGAGACTTCAAGGTACTCTTTCTTGGGTCTCCTTTCTCTTATAGACTTTTACTCAAGTATCCTAACTACTTCAATGTCTTTAACTAACCCTCTACTCAGGTATGACATAATTTAGTCAAACAGCTCCTTATTGCTATTGCTTTATTTTTTTAAATTTTGCTTTCAAATTTTCACAGTAAAAAATAAGTGATATGCATTTTTGTGCTTATACTTTTATGTCTGCTTTTGTAGTTTCCTTAGAACAATTACTTACATATAGATTCAAAAATTTCTGGGTTTATTTATCAACATAAAGGAAAAACAGGGTTAGTTTAGGCAATGTAAATTTGAATTATTTTGAAAGTCTGGTTAGAGTTGTTTATTACATATTTGTGTATTACACAGTTGAGAAATTTTTCTCTATCCTTTCCTAAATAAAGCCTACCATGGTCAGTGCAGCAGTGAGGTCTGGGTTTCCAAATGTGTACATTTAATAGTCATTTTATATTAAAAAGTAGGTAAAGCCATCAAAGATTTTTGAAAATGTCAAGAAAATGCTGCATAGACAGGGATTAATAATCATGAGAGAAATTGTGATAACAAACATAAAACTGAGATCATTTTTTAAATATAACTCTAGACAGCTTTGGAGATTTGATTGATTAAACAAATTGTGCATTGTGTGACTATCTCAAATTTTTCATAGTTCTACCTTCCGTAAAATGTAATATTGTTTTTTTGTTTTCTCTATCCTTTCCTAAATAAAGCCTGCCATGGTCATTGAGCAAACTATGTCAGATCTATTCTGTTCATGCTTCCCTGTGGCTATTCCACATTACGCACAGATTTTGCACTGCTTTTGCCTAAATAATATATTTTGGCCTGTCTGATGTTTCTGGAACATACCAGGCCCTCTTTTCCTTAGAGATTTTGAACTGGTTTCTGCTTTAGACACTTTTTCTCCAGATATTTGCATGGGTGATTCTCTTCCCTCCTTCAAGTCATTGCTCATATAACACCTTTCCAATCAGGCTTCTTTTTTATTACCTATTTAAAATTTCAATTCTCCCCCTGGCAGTTCAATTCATGCTTTCGACAGCTGTAATATTTTCTTTTTCCCAGTAGCACGTGTCACCTTACTTATTTACTTAATAAATAAAAAGAGAACATTTTTATTTATTATTTTTATTATTTATTGTCTATCATTCCCTTCTACAATGTGAGCTCCAAGAAGGCAGTGATTTTTATCTATTTTTATCTACTTAATCCATTGATATATTCTGAAGACCCTTAACTCTCCCTAATGTATAATAAGGTCTCAACAAATAATTACAATGAATGAATTAATAAAATATGTCAGAATGTTCAGCACATTGCCTGAAACCAAACTGGCACCTAGTAAATTTGTCAAAACTCTGGAACAAAACACTTGTACAAATCATTTATGAGATCATCTGATAATTGGGATTTGACAAGCATCTTTCTGGCACTGAGGAATTACTGTTAAATACTGTATTGGGATACAGAATTGTGGTGTTATCCAATAAAAGAGTTCTTATCTTCTAGAAATATTCACTGAACTATTCCTAGATGGACTGGCATAATCTCTGGGATTTGCTTCTCAATATTTGTGTAGGAAAGTCGGTGGGGAAATAGCTGAAATGAGAGTGACCAAAAGTTGATGATCTTTGGGGCTGATTGATGGATACATGGGGTTTCATTGAACTGTCTCTCTAACTTTGTGGATATTTGAATATTTTCATAATAAAAAATGATAAAAGGATCTACTTTTTAAAAGATCCATGATCTCCTGTTTTGATGGATATGAGAGATATTCTCAGAACTATAAAATTTAGTCTGTTTTCGACTATTCAGAAATTTCTTACACCAGAGTGATCATGAGCTCTATTTGAACTCCACGTATGAATACAGATTAGCCAAGTGCTACCTGGAGCAAAACAAAGTCAAAAAACCTGAATGAAACAACAGGAGAAAAGCCTAGGTTAAGCAAAATGCCAGTGTTCTGTTTCCCTTGGAAGAGATTCTTCCTTAGAAAAATCTAATTTTTGCATTCAAAATCATTTGAAAGTAAAAAAATAAATTTTGAATTTAAATGTTGGAATTTAACATCTCCCTACCATGTTTAACCACTACACCTCTACATACTGTATACTGATAATCAGGCACCAGTGGGGTGTGGCAGGACATCTTTCTGAGGCAGCTTTGAGGAAAACAAAGAAAGCTATTTCAAAGAAATTTACATGCTACGACCAGTCTAGCTTCATGTCTCTCTAAAAATTTCATGCTTAGCTAAACTTGATGGATACATTTGCCAAACTGTAATGACTTTTCACATGTTGCTCTGCAGAGAACTGAGATTGGCATATTCTCCCCATCTACACTAACAATAGGTCAACATTTTTTAATCCATTCACCAAAAATGATTGATCTTTGTCTGTGTCACTTGGGACTCATACTCTTAAAGTTTTCAGTCTATTTAAACACACCCTTCTGGCTTGAAAGTATTGCATACCCCAGAAAAGCCATCTTTAATTGTGATCCCAAATGCTTGTGGGAGCAAGCATTTCTTTTCATCTTAATTCAATACTGTAGGATAGAAATTTTGATTAGATTATCTCCACAGAAAAGTGACACACCCTATTGTGGGTGTGACCCTTGTGTAAATGGAGATGTGACGCCATCCTTCCAGGTGGTTTTGATTAGTTTACTGGAATCCTTGAAAAGGGGAAACATTTTGCAGAGAGTCAGAAACAGCAGAGCCTCAGAGCTGACAGAAACTTCAGAGCAGAGCTGACATAAATGCAGACAGTGGAGAACAGAAACACAGATGTTTGGAGATGTTTGGGGCTCAGCAGACGCCACCATGAGATGTTAAGCAAGCCAGAACCTGGAGAGAGCCAAGGGAAGCCAAGAGATGAAAACCAGCCCTAGAGAAGCAAAGTAAGGACCCACCACAGGAACAGAGGCTGAAAGCAATGGAGTCCAGGAACAAGGGACCAGCGGATGCCAGCCATGTGACTACCCAGCTGACAGAGCTGTTCCTGACCCATCGGCCTTTCTTGAATGAAGGTAACCTCTCATGGGTGCCTTAATTTGGACACTTTCACTTCCTTTGCATAGTGAACTTGTAACTTATTAGATTTCCCTTTTTAAAAGTTGGTCCAGTTCTGGTATATCGCATTCCAGCAGCTCGCAAACTAACACATATACACACAGTAAACTGCAGATATTAAAAAGTGACAGTGAGTTTGGGACAGAGAGAAAAAGATTGTATTTATCATCGTGCCTAAAGGATGTAAGAAACTGAAGCCCTCGAAGAATCTGCAGTCTCGTTGATAAAAATTGGAAACTAACAACTCCATACTGTATGGTGGAAAATTGGCATACCTGGCTCCTCTCTGGAATGTGTAAATGTTGTTGCTTACTCTGTCCCATGGTATTCTTGTATGAGGAATCCAAGAAGGAATTCATGGCTTTTACTAGTACCAAGAAGTTATATACTTACCCTGTTTCCATAGGTCGTTTAAAATGTACAAGTGGCAATTTTTGTTGTTGCTATTATTTGTCTCCTTTAAAGCATTTAGCCAACATCGAGGTCTACTTCGAGAAAGACACTTAACTTTATTGTAGTTTTTACCCTCGTTCTTCAACTTAAAAAAAATCTGCCCTTGGTTTTCATTTTGCTTAGTTTCTATTTTTATCATGTATTTCATTTAACCTTATTATCTACTATAAAATTTTTTTTTTTAGGCAAGGTTTTTATCTTCTTAGGATCTTGTTTCTTCACCTGGAAAAAGACATGCGAAAGATTCTATGTTTCAAGTGTTTTATTGTTTACAATAATATTAAGTTTGTCATCATTTCATTCAATTTTATTCTAAAGGAAACGATGATAAAGGCTATGGCTGTATTGCCTAATAGCGCTTTTTACATAGGCAACATAGTGAAAAATTATACTTGTGCTGAATGAAAATCTTTGTCCTGTGTTATTTAGAGTCTCTCCTAAAACTCCAAAGACACTACAATTGTTATATGAATGTCACTCATACATTCATAGAAACTGTGGTAGGAGAAAGTCTGAGCACAGCCAGCTGCCTTTCCTGTGACCCTCAAATTAAACCTGTGCTTGGGACCATTGCATGTAGTGTCAGCCTGGCACCTAGGACAGAGGTGAAGGAGAGTTGACTGCCTTCTAGGGAATGCCTTACAAATAGGGGCCTGATGCTGGCACCTTCCTTCCTCTTTTGCCCCAAGCATGCGTAACTACTCCCTGGAGACTGTTTGATGTATGTCTTATGGCATCTGGCTACCCCTGCTGGTATTCCTGTTTCTGGAGGGGAGGGAGCTGTGTCCTTTCATTTGGACACAAGCACCGAGTATGCACAGAACATTTCTCTGCCTCTGGAGCAGATCAAGACCTGCTGGCCAGGGTTAGCAATGCCACATTGAAAGTGTCCTTGCTTTGTCTTCTCTCTATGTGAGTAATTCTCTTCTCATCCAGTGCCTCTGGGAGCGGTTCTTTGTTGGCAACCCCAATGCCTGAAACCACGGAGTGGGCTGGGACTCCAGGGCTGCTGTTCTTAGAAGCAGGTATTGTATAGCACTTTGCTACCTCCCCTGGAGGCAGAAGCAGGTATTGCTCCTTCTGTCTGACAACTGCATTCAGTGGTCATTGTTCATGGTTGAGGATATGCATTTTACAAAATGATTGCATTACTAAAGATAAGGCTACCTAAAGAATCTATACGAAAATCTTATAGTCAATAAACAAAACTGTGCTTGGAATAAACCCAGGTATATTAATGGAAAAATGTTATTTTAACATACACTTAGAATTCTTATCTAGAATTAACGTGCTACCTTCCTCATTAAGTCCTGCTGAATGAGGAATTAATTATTCCCACCAATAGCTACTAGTCTTTGAGAATAGAAGGTTGTCAATTTGTAATAAGTGGGCATACTTTCTTATGTACAGAAACAAATGTTCTGTTCTTACCCATTTTTTTGGCAATAGAAGAACCCATTGAAAGGAACTATGTAAGTTTTTTGGAAAATATTAGACTATAAAATGTGCAGTTATGCATGAGTCACGATTTTCTTAAAAGTTAACAGCCAGCTGAAAGTGTTGTGGGAGAAGGCATGTAATTTTTTGCAATTTAATGATATCACTGCACAATCTACTGAACAGTTCAGAAAAGCAGTATCAGCTGCCCCTGTGGAAATAAGGTTATTTGAAACAAGAGGGGTGTATTTTTATGCCCAGGGTCAGAGTCTGAACGTTGCTATGGCATTTTGGCAGGGGAAAAATGAAAATTGGGTGAAATTCAAGTAGGGCAATACATAATATGAAGCTCCAGAATCTTTCATCAAGGTTGGCCCTTACATCAGGCAATTAAATTTCCAGCTAAGTTTTCCTTGGATAAATGTAAATTTCTTTTTGAAAAGGATTCATTTACTTCTTAAACTTTCTTTTTATTATATAAGTTCAATGATACATTTCTATGGAACATACTTTTCATTAAATTACAATGATCAATGATAACAATTGCTCCCATTTATTGGGCATTTAATAACACTTAGGCACAATGACCTAAGCTTTATACATATGCTGTGTGCAAAAACCACTGAGATGGGTATTAACTACATTTCATTGAAGAGAAGACAAAGACTCAGAAACCAGAGTCTGCGCAGAATGTGAAATCAGCTCTAGCTGAGGTCAAAACCCATTACTCTTATGTAATACATTCTTCTGCTCCCAATGTTTGATATTGCACTTTATTTGTGCAATCATAATTTGCTTGGATTGCTTTTATAATCTGTTGCAACAATAGTGACAGCTGCGTTTTATTCTCTCCTACTTGGTTGCCAGGCCAAGGTTTGAGAAACATTCTTTGTTTGATTTTTAAATTCATTCCCTCATATGCCCAATCCATGCCTGATGGACACAGCTTATCAGTTCCTTGAAGTCAATAACTATGATTCATTCCTATATTTTATATTCTCACAGCACCTGCCATCATAGGAGATTGCCAATGAAGACATGCTGATTAATGGGTTAGAGAGGAGCAGCCTTTCCACCAAAGGTGTGTGTAAGCAGAGTAACCACTCCGGGCTCCCATTGCCTCATCTATAAAATGAGGGTGTTTAAGACCAATGCTCCCTTATTCCCTCCCCATCCCCCAATATGACCATGTCCTAATGCCCAGGACCTGTGAATATATTATCTTACTTGGTGAAAGACTTTGCAGATGTGATTAAGTTCATGACTTGGAGATGAGGAGATTATCCTGGATTATCTGGGGGAGTGAAATGTAGGGGCCCCATAAGTGAATCACAACTGAAAGAAGGAGGAAGGAGTTTAAGTGTGAGAGTGAGGTGAGACTCAGCTGCCCCTTGTTGGCTTTGAAGATAAGAGGCTATCTGTTAAGGAATATGAGAGCCCTCTAGAGGCTGGAATGGGCTAGAAAATAGATTCTCCAGGAGAAAAAAGAAGCATAGCCCTGCAGCCTATATAATTTTAGCTTGGTGAGACCCACTTCAAATTTCTGATCTCCAGACCTGTAAGAGTATAAATTTATGTTTTTTTAAAACCCGTGTTTGTGGCTACTTGTTACAGTAGTATTAGGAAACTAATGTAGTTCCCAAATGATATTATTCAAACATATTTAATTTGAAACCAAATAGTGTTTCATATCTTCTAACTTGTTAGCTGAGTGGCAATTGGTGACCATATGATCTAAATGGAATGCCATGAGAATATGTATTTTAATTAAGGAAAATTTACTGTAAT
The DNA here is from genome assembly GCA_004026745.1 of Myrmecophaga tridactyla. Classification (NCBI taxonomy): domain Eukaryota; kingdom Metazoa; phylum Chordata; class Mammalia; order Pilosa; family Myrmecophagidae; genus Myrmecophaga; species Myrmecophaga tridactyla. Next base: position 81,045 of record PVIY010004287.1, read on the forward strand.
ATTAGATAAGCTGAGACAGCTGCCTTTTTGTTGATGAGTATGAAACACTATCTTTACTTAGAGAGGAGATGCGTTGAGTTTTCTATGCCATAACATTTTGAAACAGAAGCATTTCACCAACTTGTTACCCCAAGACAAAGGACTGACAAAACAGATAGTTGCATCTGTAGTGAGATTTGAAGACACTGAAAGGTCCCCTTCCCCTTTGCCATATAAAATAGATGATGCACATTTCAATATGAATTTTGGAAAGATGTATAATTTTTTTTTGGTATATGTATATCCTAAAGACTGCATTGGACATATTTATGCTAAAAATTATTTGTTTATCTGCTCTTTTCCAAAGTATTTGCTAGATCTGTCCCTCCTCTATTCCAAAAAGTTATCAAAGGTTACAAAAAATAGTAAGCCACTTTTGGTTATTAACATGTGACATCTAAGACAGAATCACACCACCATTATTGGATTGCTAAAATTCCCTCAGAACATTAACTTGAATTACTAAAATGATTAGACAATTAATTCTGTAAGCCTGGAGGAAATGTGATCCTGGCTTTAAGATTCCCCCCTTGGAATAATCATGACACTTTGGGTCTGAAGAGCCAGGTTGAGGGTGGGTGGTAGGGGAGGGGCATGGGTGGGTTACTAAAGGTGAATTCAGAAAACTGGGACAAGAAGAAATTAAAGGCTTAAAGAGTGCAGCAATACTGGAAGAACTTAATTTTGTTGTATAGCCTCCTGCCAGCCCCTAACAATGTGTTAGAATGTCCTTCTGTTCTCTGCTATGCAGTTTTTCTGTTTAACTTTGGAATTAAAAAACAATCCCAGATACCTCTTGAGTATTTCACGCATTGGTAACTTTTATTGCAGTGTTATACCTGGCTGATCTTTGAAAATTGTTTCCTCTATTCTAATTACTATAAACAAGGTGCACTTAATGTCAGTGTTTTGGAGACGGAGATGAGTTAATGTAACTCCTCCCCCCCTGAGGGAAAATAGAATTAGAAATGTCTATTCTGGTGTGAAAAATTACAAAGAGTTTACTCATTTCCAAGCTACCCCAAACCATTTAATCCCATTAATTAGAGTACTAAGTCCTACATTCTTACTCTCAAGAATATGGAAAACATGCTAAACCTTTTTTGTTTAGTTAACACTTTTTTCCCCCAAAGTCCTCTATTACTCCTAAATTCCCCAGGCTGCACAGGTAAATATCTGTGGGATTTGTGACTCCCTCAAAGATTAAATGGACTATACCTGTTTTTAAAAACCAAGCAATTTAAATTAACTTTCCTTAGAGCATATTTTGGAAATTTAGTAACAGGCTTTGGAGCAATAGAAGACATTCTGGTATACCCCAACTTGGACCGTGATTTTGTTTTTTCTTTCTCAGAGGTAGTATTTTGTTTGATAAATGATCATGATGTTTAGAGAACCAAAACATCTTAAAACATGGTTGTTCTCTAGAAGCTTAATTTCAAGTGAATTATGAGGACTGATCTAATTTAGTTATGCTTTTCCTCAACAAACGTTTTATTATAACTCAGATGGGGTTCTGCTGGGGAAATACTTTAAGAGAAAGAGGTTGGTGAATTTCTAGAATACGTGGGAAAGATATATATTGCCGCGCTGTTTTGGGGTCTGAGGAGACCCAGAGGTACTGAGTAGTTTGCGGGAGGTTTCCGGTCTGAGCCAGGACTGGCATTTGCCTCCCGAAGATCTCCAGGTCAGGAGAATAAGGGCATTTCCTTCTACCCTCAAGTCAGGGTAGCAGTGCCTGTATTTGAATCATGACCCTGCCACTTAGTAGAACAGGAACCTTTGTCAAGACACTTAATCTGTGCCTCAGTTTTCTCATCTGTTAAATGGAGATAGTATCTTCCACACAGAGACTTTCAAAGAAAAAGTTAGTTAATTCATGAAAAGCATTTACAACAGTGCCTTCCATGATGTTTTCTCTAGGGGTTGACTATAATTATTCATCCCATCCTTTGTTTCATTATGATTTTTTTTCCCCAAACTGCTAGGTCCACCAATGATTTGAAGTGGATTACAATAAAGTCAAAGATAAGATGGACTAAGAAAAAAATTCAAATAGAGAGGGGAGAGAATGTTTTTAGTGAGCAGTTCTAAGAAGAGTTCTAACTAGAAGAATTCCCAGAAAACTAAATTTGGATCTTGATCATCATGGCAAAGGCTACATGACTCTCATTTATCCCCTGGCTACTTCTAGCTACAAAATATTATGAATACTTTGGAAAGTTTCTACTTAACACTTCCTATAAGAAAATGCTGATATCTTATAAATGTCCTAAATAAAGATTTAGTGTCTAAAAATGCCTTAAATCCAGGCTGAGAAATTCATGAGTTTATGGGTTATATGTAAGAAATAGAAGCCTTTCTCTTTCTTTAGACTTCTAGTGTTTTGAACAAATATGATGGATTCATATGTATTTATTGCAGAATGATACAACCGTTTAAGTTAAAGATTATATTTTCCTCCTCTTTTGTTGTTTATCATTGAACTTTGATCAAAGAGCTATGGCTCAGAAGTTATTATTTTGGCTGCTTCAAATATGAGCATTATGATAATGTTGTAGGTGGTACCTGGTTGTCAGATTATATTATTGTAAATAATATGAATACCATATACATTCAATACCATATTGTCATGCTAAATTAGATATATATTACTAGAATATAATATCTTCATTTATAATTTATTTTCATTATTTTATTTTAGGTGGTCAGTTTTGAATCACCTTGTGCTATATTTTATAGGAAAAGGACACCAGAGTTATCTTAAGTAGTTTTATTGTTAGTTTCCAAATTAATTATAATGCAACCTGAATGTGCATTTTCAATTTTATAAGATGTCCAATTCTTTAATCCAATGCAATACATTCATTTAGAAAAACTTTGCTGTCTTGGAAACTCAAAATCATAGAAAGTAGAAAATTGTTTTAGCCACAAGATGTCATTGTTTGTCTTTTCTTCACTGAAGTAATTATGACAGGCTGGGATTCTCTCAAGGCTCCTAGAATTAAGAAGCCCAATCTGTTTTATTGAACCTTATATAGTAACTCGCTTTACTCCTCCAGTTTTATTTCCTTCCATTCCATACGTGATACCATTTCACAAATTGTTTGCTAATTCTGGGTCCAATGAAAACAAGAGTCTAAAACAATGCAATATTTTCTGTGCTGACCTATGTCATATTTAAAAGAATTTTCTAAATTTGAACTGTTTTTTGTTTTTGTAAATTGAATTAAATGATAGTATATTAATTAAATATACCTGAAAAAGAATAGGTTGGTTTAAATTATTCAAATCTAATAGGGTACTCACTAATCAGATTCATTTTTTACTAGATTCTTTTATTTTGATTGAATTAGATTTGCAAGGAAAGATATAACTTATAGCAAACCAGTCATAACTCAAGGATTTACTTCAAAATTCCATTCCTAGAGATTTGGATAAATATTAATGTGTCTTTTCAACCTTTTACATTTATCTCTACTACTTCAGAATATAACCGGTATTCAGTATTATAAACATGAAACTCCTCTATTACAAAAGGCGTTTTAACGGTTATAGTTAATCAAAACTTTATAAAAATTTTATTCATAAGAAAAAAACTCCAGAATGTTCTTTCTTTATTTTTCAAATATCATACATCAATTGACAATTTTGTCACACCAGGAAATTTCAATGATCTGAATTAGGACAAACTTGATTTAAAGTAAAAATAGTAATGACTGAATGCTTAGTGAGTATGTCATAAATTAGTTTATGATTACCTTCAATTAACAAAGAACATAGAACAGCATCTAAATACAACAAACAGTGAACTATATTAAATCGTAACATCATAGAAACATATTTTATAATCCCATGTTTGTTGGACATAAATACATATTTCCAAACCAGATATTCCCAAACTATATTCCATGAAAACACCCCTATGTGTTAATTGGTATTTCATAGGGAAATCTGAAAAAAAGCAAATGTTTTAGGTAATGCCCTTCTTGAAACTTCTTTCTTCACTTGGCTTCTAATATTTTCTAGTGTTCCTTGTTTGCAATCATCTTTGCTGAATCCTCTTTCACTTCTTGACTCCTAAATGGGCTACTGTGCAGACTTCTCATCTATCTATACTCACTCTCTATGTAATCTCATTCAGTTCAGTATTTTTAAGTACCTGCTGTTTCCCAAATGTTTATCTCCATTTCTACATTTTACACAACTTTGGAGAGAGAGAGGTTTATATAGACGTGCCTCATATTTCCACTTATACGGCAATACGCATCTTTTAAAAAAATTTTTTTTTTAATTAGAGAAGTTGTGTGTATATGAAAGTCATGCAAAAAATTCAGTATTTCCATACAACACCCACTACCACCGCCTTGCATTGGGGTGGAACATTTGTGACAATTACTGACAGCACCATTAATAGTTATACTATTTTTTAGCAGTAGTAACCTTTGTTGCAATTGATGAACAATCATAAAATCATACTATTACCTATCATCCATAATTTATAGTAGATACATTTTTCCAATATGCCACCTTATATATTAGTAGCATACATTTGTTATAATTCATGAAAGAACATTCCTATACTTGTAGTATTAACAATAGTACATCTTCTACAATAGGGTTCACTGTGTCCTATTTTTATGCTTCAGTTTTTATTCTAGTAACATATACATACTAAAGTTTCTACTTTTAACCACATTCACCTCTACAGTTCAGTGCTGTTGATATGCTCGCAATAATGTGCTACCATCACTACCATCCATCTCCAAACATTTACCAGCAAGCTAAATAGAAATTATGTACAAGTTAAACACCAGCTCCCCATTCTCTAACTCAATGGTTGCATCACCTGATTGTCGATATTCTAAATTTTAACTCTATGAGTTTGCTAATTATAATGAATTCATATCAGTAAGACGATGCAATATGTATCCTTTGTATCTGTCTGATTTCACTGGATATGATGTCTTCAAGGTTCATCCATGCTGTTACATGCATCAGGATTTCATTCCTTCTTGCTGCTGGATATACTCCATTGTATGTACGTATCACATTTTGTTTATACACTCATCAGTTGATGGACACCTCAGTTGCGTCCATCTATTGGCAACTGTAAATAATGCTGCAGTGAATATTGGTGTGCAAGTATCTGTTCCAGTGCTATTTTCATTTCTCCTAGGTATATACCTAGTATTGGGATTGCTGGGTCACTTGGTAATTCTATACTTAGTTTTCTGAGGAAACTGCCAAACTGTCTTCCACAGTGGCTGCACCATTTTACAGTCTCACCAACAATAAATGAGTGCTCCTGTTACTCTACATCATCTTCAATACTTTTAGCTTTCTGTTTTTTTATTAGTAGCCATTCTCATGGGTGTGAAATGAGGTTCCATTTTGGTTTTGATTCACACTTCCCTAATAGCTAGTGATGTTTAGCATCATTTCATGTGCTTTGTAGCCATTTGTATATCCTCTTTGGAGAAATGTCTATTCACATGTTTTGCCCATTTTTAAATTCAGCTATTTGGCTTTTTATCATTTAGTTGTAGGATTTCTTTATATATTCTGGATATTAGACCCTTATCCAATATATGATATCCAGATATTTTCTCCCAGTTAGTAGGTTGTCTTTTAACTTTCATGATAAAGTCCTTTGATACAAAAAAGTTTTTAATTTTGGGAGGTCTCATTTATCTATTTCTTATTTTGTTGCTTGTGCTTTGGGTGTAAAATTTAAGAAGCCATTACTGACCACAAGATCTTGAAGAATGTTTCCTATATTTTCTTCTCGGAGTTTTATAGTCCTGTTTCTCATATTCATCTTTGATCCATTTTGAGTTAAATTTTGTATGTAGTGTGAGATGGGGTCCTCTTTCATTCTTTTCTTTTTTTAAAATTTGCATATGGGCAGGAGGCACCAGGGATTGAACTCCAGACCTCCAGCACAGCAGGTCGGAGCTGTGCCTGCTGAGCCACGGCAGCCGCCCCTCTTTCATTCTTTTCCATATGAATATACAGTTCTCCCATCAACATTTGTTGAAGAGACTACTCTTTCTCAGGTTTGTTGTTTTGGCAGCTTGTCAAAAATCAATTAGCCATAGGTGTGAGGGTCTATTTATGAACTCAATTTAATTTCATTTGTCAATATAAACATATCTATCTTTATGCAAGTACCATGCTGTTTTGACCACTGTAGCTTGGTAATATGCTTTAAAGTCACAAAGAATGAGTCTCCAACTTTGTTCTTCTTTTTCAAGAGCTGTTTTTGCCATTCATGGTCCCTCACCCTTCCAAATAAATTTGATAATTGACTTTTCAATTTCTTCAAAGTAAGTTGTTGAAATTTAGATTGGGATGTGTTGAATCTGTAAGTCAATTTGGGTAGAATTGACATCTAAAAGATATATCATCTTCCAATCCATGAACACAGAATGCCGTTCATTTATTTATCTTCTTTGATTCCTTTTAACAATGTTTTTTTTTTTTTTTCAGTTTTCTGCATACAAGTCCTTTGCATCTATGGTTAAATTTATTTCTAGATATTTAATTTTGTTATTGTAAATGGAATTTTTTCTTGATTTCCTTCTAGTGCATAGAATAACTAGTGTATAGAGACACTACTGCTTTTTTGCAGGTTGATCTTGTATCCTACCACTTTGCTAAACTTGTTTATTGGCTCTATTTTTGTAGCTTTGCTGCAGTTTAATTCATTAGTTGTAGGTTTTTCAGATACATCCTTTATCATGTTGAGGAAGTTTCATTTTACTCCTATTTTTCAGATTGGTTTTGTCAAAAAATGATGCTGGCTATTGTCAAATGCCTTTTCTCCATCGATCAAGGGGATCATGTGCTTTTCCCCTTTGTTTTGTTGATGTCGTATATTACATTAATTGATTTTCTTGTGTTGAATGACCCTTGCATACATGGAATAAAACCCAGTTGATTCTGATATATAATTCTTTTAATGTGTGTTGTATTTGATTTCCAGTATTTTGTATTTTTGCCTCAATACTCATAAGAGAAATAAGTTTGATATTTTTTTTCTTGTAATATCTTTATCCAGCTTTGGTATTAGGGTGATGTTAGCCTCATGGAATGACTTAGGTAGTGCTCCATCTTCTTCAATTTTTGGAAGAATTTGAGGAGGACTGGTATTCATCCTTCTTGGAAGGGTTGGTAAGATTCACCTGTAAAGGCATTTGGTACTTGGCTTTTCTGTATTGGGACGCTTTTTATGACTGATTCAGTTGTTTTTGATGCCTGATTCAATCCCTTGTAACTAATCTGATAAGGGCTTATCTTTCTTGGAGAGTTAGTGTAATTTGTTTGCACGTTCGTTGTCTTGAAGGGATTATGTGCCCTAGAAAAGTTGTGTTATCATCCTGATCCATTTTGTGGAGATAGCCATTTCTTTTAATCCCTATTCGGTACTGTAGGATGGAAAGTTGATTAGATTCTCTCCATAAAGATGTGACTCGGGTGGCTGCCGTGGCTCAGCAGGCAGAGCTCCGACCTGCCGTGCTGGAGGTCTGGAGTTCGATCCCTGGTGCCTCCTACCCATATGCAAATTAAAAAAAAAAAAAAAGATGTGACTCACCCAGTTGTGGGTATTAACCTTTGATTAGATGGGAATGTGATTCCATTCATTTCAGGTGGGTCTTGACTACTTTACTGGAATCCTTTTAAAGAGGAAACATTTTGGAGAGAGCCACGAGTGCCACAGAGCCCACACAGCCAGAGACCTTTGGAGATGGAGAAAGAATAAGCCTCCCAGGGAGGTTCATGAAACAAGAAGCCCAGAGAGAAAGCTAGCAGACATCACAATGTTCGTCATGTGCCTTTCCGGTTAATAGAGAACCCTGAACTTCATCGGCTTTTCTTGAGTGAAGGTAACCTCTTGTTGATGCCTTAATTTGTACATTTTAATAGATTGTTTTTAATTGGGACATTTCCCTGGCTTTAGAACTGTAAACTTGCAACTTGATAAATTCCCTCTATTAAAACTGTACTGTTTCTGATATGTTGCATTCCAGCAGCTACAAATTAGAACAGTATGTTTCTAGGAATTTGCCCATTTCAGCTAAATACTTAGAGTTGTTCATAGCATCCTCTTAAAATCCTTTTAATTTTTGTGTAGCCAGTAGTAATGTGTACCCTCTCATTTTATTTCTTTGTACCTTCTCCTTTTTATTCTTTGTCAGTCTAAGCATTGGTTAATTTTATTGACATATTAAGGCAACTAACATTTGGTTTTCTTAATTCTCTCTATTGTTTTTTTTCTCAGTTTCATCTATTTCTATTCTAAATATTTATTATTTATTTCCTTCTGTTTGCTTTAGATTTAGTTTGATTTTCCTTTTATAGACTCTCCAGGTGTGCTCTTAGGCCTCTGATTTGAGCTTTTTCCTCTTTTTTAGTGTAAGCATTTAGGGCTATAAATTTTCCTTTCAGCGCTGCCTTCCCTGCATCCCATAAGTTTTGATACGTTTTTCATTTGTCTCCTGGTATTTAATGATTTCCCTTGCAATTTCTTCTTTGACCCACTTATTGTTTAAGAAAATGGTTTTAAAATCCCATGTATTTTTGGAGTTCTAGTTCTCTCTCTGTTATTGATTTCCAGCTTCTTTCCATTATGTTCAGAAAAAGCACTTTGTATAACTTCGATCTCTTAAGGTCTACCGAGACTGGTTTTTCATCCCAACACATGATCTGTCTTGGAGAAGGATCCATGCTCACCTGAGAAGAATGTTTAACCTGCTGTTTTGGGGTGCAATGTTCTGTATGTGTCTGTTAGGTCTAGTTTATTTATCACATTTTTTCAAACTATCTGTTTCCTTGTTGATTCTCAGTCTAGATGTTCTAACTATCGATAAAAGTGGCATATTGAAGTCCCCAACAATTGCTGTAGAAATGCATAACTCTCCCTTCAGCTTTGACAGTGCTTGCCTCATGTATTTTGGGCCACCATGACTAGCTACATCTTTATGACTGTGATTTCTTCTTGTGGATAGCCCCTTTTATTATAGTCTCCTTCATTGTCTCTTATAACTGTTTTTGCATTAAAAGTCTACTTTGTGCAATATCAGTATAGTTAATCCTGCTCTTTTTTGGTTACTATTTGCATGGAATATCATTTTCCAACCTTTCATTTTCAACCTATTTGTATCTTATGTTTAATGTGAGTCTCTTGAAGATAGCACATAAATCATACTTTTTAATTCTTTTTGATAATCTGTGATTCTTGATTGGGGAGTTTGATGTATTAACATTCAAAATTATTACTATAAAGTCATTATTTATTTCAACCATTTTGTCCTTTGGTTTTTATATCATCTTATTTTTGTTTCACTTTTTGCCCTTTTATTTACCCTTACTGAAAATCTTCACTTTTACACTCCACTCCAAGCTCCTCTCTCCTGTCTTTTCCTTTCAGCCTGTAGAGCTCCTTTTAGTATGTCTTATGGGTGGGTCTTTTGTGGATGAACTCTTCAAGTTTCTGTTTATCTGTGAATATTTTAAACTCTTCCTAATTTTTGAAGGACTGTTTTGCTGGATAAAGAATTATTCTCTGGCAGTTTTTTCTCTTTCAGTACCTTGAATATATCATGCCACTGCCTTCTCCCAGCCATGGTTTCTGGTGAGAAATTGTCACTTAATTTTATTATGAATCCCTTGTATGCAATAAATCAGTTTTCTATTGCTGCTTTCAGAATTTTCTTTATCTTTGGGCTTTGACATTCTAACTAGTATGTGCCTTGGGGTAGGCATATAGGACTTATCCTGTTTAGAGTACTTTGAACTACTTAGACATGTATATTTATGTTTTTCGTAAGAGTTGGGAAATTTTGGCCATGATTTCCTCAAATATTCCTTCTGCCTCTTTTCCCTTATCTTATCCTTTTGGGTCACCCATAATGCATATGTTTGCATGGTTCGTGCTTTCCCTCAAATCCCTGGAAGACTGCTCCATTTGTTTTATTCTTTTCTCTGACTTTCTGTCTGTAAGATTTTGATTATCCTGTCTTCTGATCCTTTCTTCTGCCTGTTCAAATCTGTTGCTGTATGCCTCTAGTGCATTTTTAATCTTTTCTATTTTGCCTTTCATCTCCATAATATTTGTTATTTTTCTATTTATATTTTCAAGTACTTTATGGTCACACAATTTCTTTGTAATATCCTTTATCTCTTTAGCCATATTTTCCTTCATCTCCTTGAATTGTTTTAGTGGATTTGCTTGAACTTCTTTAAAAAGATGTTCCAAATTCTGAGTCTCCTTTGAAGTTTCAACTGGTTCCTTTGACTGGGCCAGATTTCCCCATTTCTTGGTATGGGTTTGCAATTTTTTGCTGATGTCTAGGCATATGATTTTCTTGATGAGTTTACTCTGAAAGTTCAGCTTCTCTCTTTTTTTTTTTTTAATTTGCATATGGGCAGGAGGCACCAGGGATCGAACTCCAGACCTCCAGCATGGCAGGTCGGAGCTCTGCCTGCTGAGCCATGGCAGCCACCCCAGCTTCTCTCTTTTGCTTAGAGTTTTATTGTTGCTTGACTTTGAGTCAAGATTCAAAAAGAACTTTAATGTTTATTCCACCTTATTCTAGACCTTTAGTATAGACTGTGTTTAACTGATCATATTTTTTTCAGCTCTTCTTCATCTGCTTCTTGCCCTGGATATATGGTACAATTTTTGAGATTGCTCACTTTTGTGCAATTGTTTCACCTCCAGGAGAAAACTTCCTTTCTAGTCTTCCTTCTCTGGGAATCTTAATCTGTTCTATTTGTCTTTGCACAGAATTTTTTTCCCAGCTCTCCTATGATTAGTTTAAATTCTCTCCCTCACTCAGTACCTAATTTTCTTTCTACTTTTCAGTCCAGGAACCTCCTATCTAATAATAGTTTAATTAAAACCACTCCTTTCCCCCATCTCTCTCTCTCTCTCTCTCTCTCTCTCAACCATCTGGGTACCTCACCCCTGGGGGACACATGGGGTGAGTCCAGAAAGTTGGGTCACTCCAGATAAATCCTTTTTGTATTTAAGGTGACCCGACCAACAGAAACTGAATTGAGTGACTGCACTGCTTTGTAGCTGTGGCTGCCCCCCTCCCCAGGACCCTTTATTTAGCTGAGGATATATTGCCAAGCAAAGTGTAGAGGGTACAACCTTGTTTCCCCTTGCAAATTTTAGTGAAATGAGAGAAAAAAGGATAAGCTGGGAACTGAACTCCTGGGCATGAAGAAATCTGAAATTGATGGTTTTGAAAATTCTGAGCCTCTGGAGAGTGAGTCCCCAGAGTATAGTGCTCCATGTGAGGGTTTAATTGAACATGGAACCAGTGAGCAATTTCTGTGAAAGTCAGGATTGGAAGGGCATTTATCCAGGAAGGATCAGTGGGAAGTCCTATTTTCTGATGTGTGGAACCCTGTGAAGTACATGCGAAGCCAAGTATTTGTATAATTTATATGAATGGAAGCCCTGCCAATCTGGACAGAAAAGGGACAAATAGAAGGAAAAATCACTTTAAGGGCAGAACAATGAAAGATGACTCTGGACCAAAGACATCTTCTTGAACCAAGAGAGGGCCCACTGATGTGTGTGGAGAGGGTGAGTCTGCCCTTACTTGGACAAGAGGGTGGGCCCCCAACTCCGTGGTTCAGGAGGAGTGCTGCTTCCCCAGTGCTCAAAGAGGGCAGAGCTTGTGCCCTGGGGCACATTGCTTGGTGCCCATGACCTGTTTTCCCTCCAGTTTCTTCCTATGGGAATGGGAATGTTATCCTATGCCTGTCTCTCAACTGTATATTGGAAGCATATAACCTGTTCTTAAGATGCACAGGTCCACAGAGAGAAGGAAATAGTGGCCCATGATAGACCGCATCCATGATTTTGATGAAGCTTTATACTAAACGTTGTTTCTGAAATGACATAAGGCCTTTGGGATGTTGTGTTGGAATGAATCTATTTTTCATTTGGAAAGAACATGACTTTTGGGGGGCCCAGGAAGAGGAGTGTATTGGTTTAGAGCTGTTTGTACCTCAGAAAAACATGTTCTTAAATGCAGTCTATTACTGTGAACCCATATTGAATGAACTCATAGCAAGACCTTTTTATGGGGTTAGTTATGTTAAGAAAGTGTGGCCCACATCACTGATGATGAGTCGTAATCCTATTACTTCAGTCTTTTATAAAGCAGAATGAAATTCAGTTACAGAGAGAAAAGCCACAGGAAGTGAGATGCTGGACATTGACAGAACTTGGAAGAGAAGAGAGAGACCAAGAGATGCTGGCATGTGACTTACCAGGTGAGAAAGGCATCAAGGATTGCGAGTGAAGTTAGAATGATAAATAGCCTTACTAATCATCTTAATTTGCTTAAAGTTCCATTTTTACAAAGAAGAAACAAAAAGCAACTGAGGCAGGCTGACATATCCACAATCCTTTGTCGTGCTAATTAAGATCCCTACCTCCAAGGGAAAGGAGAAACTGTAATTATCAAGTCTTACTGACACCAGAAAGTCTGCTTATCTTCTACCGAGATAAGCTCATTCCCACATAAACAGCTTGGCAAACAGCCCTGGCAAATTTATGGTCCACCACCCAAGGACATCCTGCCTTAGACAACTTTCTTGCCTCCCTGTCCCTCCATACCCTTTCTTTATTCTAAGTAGCTATATAAACTGTTCCCCTGCCACTTTTCTTTGAGCAGTAACTTCTTTTAGTTCTGCTCCCACATGTGCCACTTAGCCCAATAAATTTATTCTGCCCCTTGGTTTTCAGAGTCTGTTTTCAACCTAACACCAGCAACCAGCCCAGGAATGCCACAGTCTTCAGGAGAAAGCATCGCCTTGATGATGTGATGCCTGATTTAGACTTCTATTTTTTAGCATCCAAACCGTAAGCCAATAAATAAGCCAACCCATTTCATGGCATTTTCTTGACCACTTTAAGACACTAAAACTGGGTCCCAGGGCCCTGCAGTAAACTCCCAAGGTAACATGATATATTTTAAATTTTTAAGGGAAAGCCAGTGTTGCTTGACATTTGTTGGTTGTTGAAAGAATTGCTGGCTCAAGGTGGTTAAAAATGTCAACATTAGACTCATTTCAATATGATAGTCACTTACTCAGATGGGTTTTCACTGAGTGCTGTGATGAAAAGTGATATACAAGAAATAAATGTGAAACTACAAATTACAGTGTCCAATCTGATGCTAAGGTCTGAGAACCACACACATACATTAACAGTATGGTTATTTAAAAAACTGGTTACTTTCTAAATTAATCTCTGAAGTTCAGCTATTAAATTTTTCAATCTCTGAAAAGAGTTAAATTTTTCTCCTGTGAGTTCAAACTGCTCTATAGGGAATAGAAACTGAAAATAAAAACTGGATAAATTGTTTTTCACCAAGTTATACTGGATATATCTGTATATATATCCAGGGATGCACAAAAAATAAATGTGAAACTGTAAAAGGCAGTGTCCAATCTGATGCATAGGCACACACATGCTATTAGGAATATGGTTATTTAAAAACAAGATTAAAATGCTACTTTTCTTTCAATTTGCAAGCACTATTTTTTCCAAATTGTTACTATGTTGTTAGATATAGATGCTACTAAGTTATTTGACTCCAACAACTTAATAAAGAAAACAGTCATTTCTTTTGGCCTAGGGGTACTATGAAAATAATTATAAGACTTTAACGGCTCCATGAACTAAGAAAGTTTGGGGAGCTCTGCACTAAACTAAAATTGGTATATATATTTCAAAGGATGTATGTGTAAGTGTATATGGGAACACAAAGGGACAGAATTAATTGGTATGTAAGATGGGTTTGGAGGGTGTAAAGCAGAAGGTTAAGCAGAGGTATGACAATTGAGCAAGACTTTGAGGGATTTTATTGGGTAAAAAAATAGAAGATTGGTAAGAAAAGGAAATGTCATTGCTTATCATCATCAAGTTTTACTAAACTTGTTCTCCACTTTTCACTCATTAGTTGGCTTTACCAAGACATTTGCTTATTCTGTTGTTCTCTTAATATGATGCTTTGGTTTCCAAATGTGGCTGACCCTTTCCAAAATTAGTTTTCTCCCCTTCTCTCAGATGCTTAGTTCCACCATGAATAAAGGCGTGCAAGGTGCCTTCACCCCCTTAAAAGAGACCCCTGCCCATCTAAATTATTTCTGATTCTCTTTTCTGGTCACAAAATTTCCATCTTCTTTATGACCTCAAGTAGGAGTTGAGAAGAAAACAATATCATGAAATTGATTTATAGTAAAAGAGGAATGATTTAAAGGCTGTCCAGTCCTCCAAAGGCCATTCACATGCTGAATTAGGAATCAGGCTGACATAACTGAATCTCTAATCTATCAGCTTTTATTCTCTATGGAGAATACCAGGCTGAGGAAAGTGCATCTTTGATAGGGATGTTCCTGCTTTCTGCCACATGGGGTTAAATCTACCATCGAGATGGTGCCCATTTAGCCAATATGAGATTCTTGGCTTTGCACATTTCCTTGCTGTTTTAAGGCTGCTCTTAAAAGTTACTCTTATCATTCTCCGAGACAAGTGTTAATCAGGCAGCTGAGGAACAAAGCATCTCCAGGTGATTCACAAGGAGTCCTGTGCTGACAAATTTTGGCTTGTGGTCCTTTTAACTCTTCAAAGTCTTTTGTCAGTATGTGGCTTCATATATATCCAGTATAACTTTGTGAAAAACAATTTACCCAGTTTTTATTTTCAATGCCTATTCCTTATTGAAAAGTTTGAACTCATAGGGAAAAGTTAACAAATAACTTTAGAGATTAAAAAGCCAATTTTAAGATAACTAGAAAGGAATTGGTGCTTCTTATGCACCCCCTCTTTCCTTGCCATCCCTAAAGATCCCAGAATGACTGAGCATTAACCTTATAGCATATGCAAATACTTTTATAAGTGTTTTTAATATGCAGATTCTTTGAGCTCTCATCGAAACTAATGAAATGCATACTGCTGTTATCCCTGTTTTCCAGGATTGGAGACCATGCATAGAAGGGTCACATAACTCATCCAATATCTTACAGCTACTAAGTAATTATCTTAGTTTCCTGGGGCAGCTATGTAACAAGATACCACAAATTGGGTGGCTTAAATCAACAGAAAGGTGTTCACAATTTTGGAGGCTAGAAGTCTGAAATCAAGGTGCTGGAAGTTGCATGCTTCCTCTGAGATATGTAAGGCAGAATCTGTTCCATATTTCTCTGGAAGCTTCTGATTGTACCTAGCGATCCTTGGCATTCCTTGAGTTGTGGCACAGCTCATTCTCTGACTCTACTGTCACATGGCTGTCTTCTCTCATGAGCCAGTCTGTTTCTTCTCTTCTTTTAAGAGCATCAATCAGGTGGGATTAAATGCTCACCCTATTCCAGTGTGACTTCATTTTAACTTGCCTAATTCCATTTGTAATAACCCTATTTCCAAAGAAGCTAACAGTTTGAAATCTTGGGGTTAGGACCTGCACATCTCTTTTTTTGGGTGGCACGATTTAAAACATAATAATAATGGAGCCGATAATTGAATTCAGGTCATCAAGATGTCCACTAATGATGCATTATTGCATCTCTGCCAGAAAACACATCTGAATTTTATTACAAGTTTTACTATCTTAACCATAAAAAGTAACTAATGGAGATTACTTTCGATTCTGCTTATACATCTTGCTAGGCCTGTAAGTGGGAATATATTATGATGTATGATGTTACTGCTCATTGGGGTAATTAGACATTTCAAATTAAGCCCAAAGTAGATCTAACTTAGACAAGGGCAAATGCTATTCATGTTAGTTCTTTTGAATTAGAATAGAAAAGATACTTTGAAGTCTCATTATTGTTTCAATTAAAACACCATAGATAAAATTTATTGGCTTCAATAATAGTTCATTTCATTCGAGTTTTATTTCTTATGGCTGACTAGCTCTAAGTTGCACATTGCATATTTTGCCGAACTTGAAACCAAGATTTATTATGTGGCTTGCTGACTATGTGCAACATTTTAATTAATATTAAAAGTAAGAACACTAAGGGTGGAAAAAACTTCACAGACTCTGCGCAGACTCAAGGTCAGGAATATTAGAGAAAAATGGAGTCTTTATGAGAAATTATCTCTCAGACATGCTCCCGTCCATCACACATAATACATTTCAATTCCAAGTCTCTTTGTCATCCAAAAAAATAAAAATCCTTCCCCCATTTTTTCTCTCTTTCTTATTTCAATCCATTATGTCATTAGAAAGGATTGTCTGAGGTTAAATGAGATGTCAGTATTTTAGTTTCATTACCAATCATAGTGAAAGATTCTTTAATTTTATTATCTTTTTCAATTTCAGGACTTAGACGACCAATAAGGGGAGGAAGCAGGGTTTTAACTAAACTATGTCTGACTCCAGAACCTGTGCTCATGAACACAGTGGTGCTAGGAGACAATATGGTATGCAGATAATACAGATAGGAATTAAACAAAGTCTAGTAATCCGTGAATTTGCTGTCTTATGAAGAACTGGTATGCATATAAATAACAGAAATACAAACTGTAGAAGTTAGTTTGGGTATCCCCTAATGCGAATGTAGCTATTTGTTACTACTCACTTCTTTCTGCCCACGTAAGTACTTTTAGTGTCATCTGTAGCTTCTGAGGGTCCAAGTGGTGCTAGAAGGAGAAATGTGATATCCTCTTAGTCTGGCCAGATCTGCTTTTCAGATGTTTAATTGACATCCTCTCACCGTGTTAGTAAAGGAGGGATTTCTGCTCTAGAGTTGTGAGGATGGCCAAACTCATGGCACCCCACACTGATCAGAGGAGGTCAACATCAGTGCATTAGTCACATATACTTACAACCTGGAAGGAGGAGACCATGCACAACACAGGGCCTCCTGGGGATTGCATTCAAGAGCAGAGTGGACAAGAAGGGGCTGTGGGAGGCAGGCTTGCTAGTAACAAGATGCTCGGGAGACCCATGTTTCCATAGGGGGATATAACTGCCTAGTTTGAATAATTCCACAGACTGGAAGAGAACTGAAGTCTGCTATTAGAGATAAATAGGCAATGTGCTGGTCCCTGTGATAAGGAGACCTTATCCACAGGCGCTGAGTGGGAAGGAGGACTTGTGATTAGAATGCTTGAGGAACTCCCAGCTTTCCCCATATGTCAAGGCACACAGACCTTAATATTAGGCTTTACACTACAATTGACCTTTTGATGCCTTGACATTAATTTAAACCTTAATGATGGCTGAGACTTGGGAGTAGGAGAATTGTCTCCATAAGAAGTACACTGGGAGCTTAACTAATAAGGAGAGGGACACACGGAGAGGCAGGCATCGAAAACATGAACTCTGGAAGTGTACCCCTTTATGGCCAATATAGGCAATTGAAGGACCTTTGTGCCATGGATGTAAGGAGTCCGTACCCCAGAGAGCATAATTTACATTAATTAATCCCTGTGGCAATAGTGATACCCAGTTCCATTTTATACTTTGTAACTTTATATGTTCTTTGAGGAGACCCTTATGTCTCTCAATTAAACTGGCTGTCTAGGCTCTTTAAAAAAGGTAGAAGTTCCATTGAATCCTTCTTCACAGTACCAAATGCTACATATTCTGAAAAGTGAAAGAAGTATCTTTGTCAGTCTTGGTAATGTCTGAAACTCTGGAAGGGGATAACAAGGGTCTTGGTAAGGCCTTGTATTGTGGCCTTAGGATATGTAGAGACATCTGTAAGTTTGATTTATATTTTGAGCATTTATGAAACAAGAGATTCCAAGAGTTTTCTATCTAGAGGGGGCAACAATTAGGCAATGGTCAAGAAATTGCAAAAATGTGCACATGGGGTAATGTGTTGGCAAAGGCATCCAGTGCTAAAATAAGTGTTTGAAGTCTCACCAACTACACTGACCTTTGATTTCTGTACTTTACCAGGGACAACTTGGTTGAGGAATGGAAAGCAGCAACATTGCACTGAGTTTCTTCATGCATGATGGTTGATACTGTCTGTGCAGTCCAACAGTCCCATGACTGTTGAGTTGGCTGATTCCAAGGGGCTCTCTGGGTAGCCAAGGGTTCTGTTAGAGGATTGACTTCCTTCAGCACCATAGAATCTGTCAAGGGACTGAGGACAGGGGTGGTCATACTCTTCTGAAGGTGGCATGTGTCAGAGGACCCAGGCTTGGTGCTCTTCTGTGGCAAGAGAGCTTTGGTTGCCATGCCGAGGACATTGCTAGGGCTTCCCTGACCCAATGCATGAAGGGAACCTGGGTACAGAGTGTCACAGGTTCAGGGTCTGTGAGAACTTCCATTTCCAGGGGAGCTCAGTATATAGTCAGCAAGTGCCACTGCCGTGGTGTACGGTACAATGCTGAGGAGGGCAATTTATTGCATCAGAAGCCTAGATGGTCCAAAGATTCCAGGAAGCATAAGAAGAGATTGTTAAAGCATCTACAGGGAGGAGTCCTTACAAGTTCCCTGCCCAGGGTAAGATCTCTGTCCCACAAGTGGGGACTAGTTCATTTACCTAAATCTTAGCTACAGGTTTGGGCAACATGTAGCTGGGAGCAGGGTGATAAATTCTATTGCCCTCCCCCTTCCAGAAGGATAGCCCTTTGGCCAGAAGCTATGGGTGGAGTTGGAGGTGCCTTGTGGTTTTGGCTGTACCAGTATGGAGTGGAGTTTTTGCTTTTCTGAGCTGAGATGGGGAGAGAGAACGTGGGTCTTAGATCAAGCATCATAGAATCTTTCTTTTCTTCCTGAATATTAGTCCATTTCCTTGACTAAATATACTTCATTGGCTTTATGCCTGTAAACCCAGAAACTTTAAATGTCTGGGATTTTAACACTAGTTTTCATGAATTTTGCTGGGGAGCAGTTCCACCAAGTCCCTCTTTTCCTTTTTGATGATGGTAGAAGCTCAATAATCGTACCATGAATGCTGGGAAGGGGAAGTATTTGTGGAGTTGTCTTACTGAGTGTTGCTTTAGCTTCCTTACTGGGCTGAGAAAACTAGTACTACTTGCCTGGAAGTTGTACCTGAACTGTGCTGCTGTGTGAGCCATCTGCAGAGGTAGGTTTGTGTTTGGAATTTGGGAAAGCTAGTGAAAAATATCTAAGGATTGTGTTCTAGAAACGCAAGTGATTAAAAATATCTGAGAAACAGTTTAAGGGGGCTAACTTAAAATGAGATGGTAGTACAAGCCTAAATGTCCATAATTTGAGTACAACTATTTCATTTGAAGCCACTGACTAGTAAGTTTACACATGAAAATTGCTTTAGAAAATATTACCTTCAAGCAGTGGATCAATTAAACAGCAGACTTAGCAATTACTGTATGCTAGACCCTGTAGACCAGATTCAATAATATAACCCATGGCAACAGATTTGATGGGGAGATGAAAATAGAACTTCTAAACTACTAGAAGGCTGGGTAGACTGCATCAGCTTTCAGGAAGTAATATGTAAGTAAAAATCAAGCAAAATATCGTAATCTAAAGAAAAGGTTCATGTCATTTGTTTAATATGTTTTGTACAATTTTTGGCATTGAAGTCATCTTGCAGGGCAATTATCTGTAAAGGTGAACATGTTATACTCAATATTGCAGATAAGTTTCCTTCAATAGCTTCCTAAATAGAAAATTCTCTGTTAGTTTAAGTTATTTAAATAAGCCATTTTACCATATCCACATTATTGGTATTAGAAAAATGACTTTTTTTCTTTAATTAAAATTATCATATCTTCAATTTTTATATGTTGGCAAATTGGGATACCCAAAGCATAAACAAAACAATTTCTGACTTCAATTTTCTTTCTCTGAAATTATATTTTTGAACTTTGTAGCTTTTATTCTTAGTGGTTTTGGTTTTATGTATCGCACGTCTCAGGGAACATTTTCAAGCCCTCTGGGAGCCCATTACCATGGTCTAGAAGGACCTGTAGATTTGCAGCTTTTCAACCAGAAAGATGTTACATTTTAAACACAAGATCACTTTGACATCTAAATACTTAAAAACCAAAAACCATGGATAATGTTATAGATTCAAAATGCAAATAATATTCATTTTTCAGCTTTAATTCCATTTTATGGCAAGCAAATTCTCATGCTAAAATTCATGTTTGATTATATATGATTTATGTGCCATGATCTCTTACTCAAAGATAGATAATTTTATTTGTTTTATATCATTTGCTTTAATTTGTTTAATTGTTGTATATAATTTTCAGTTATTTCACCATTGGTTTAATTATTTGTTTCATTTCATTCACTTGTTTCTTTAAGGTTTGAAAATAAATCTTTAAATTATTTCATTTATTTGCTCCTAGTTAAGTAGATTTTATACAAAATTTATTTTGTTTTGTCTTTTATATAATATTTACCCACTACTAAAGAACATGTTCCTGATACCATCTGGAATAAAAGAAGATATGAAATGCAGTTCTTTATTTCCCAAATGGAAAATTTTCTTGAAGACCATTGCTTATAGATATGTTAATTATCTTTTGGGAGCTACCAAGGGCTAAAGGGAAATGCTCTTTTATAAAACCCCTCTCATGGCATTATAGAGCAGTACAGTAAGCTCTTATAGACAGTAAGGAGCACTTTAACTTTTAAATGTTTATTTTAATTTAATAAACTAAATATTGTTTTAATAAATGTTGTTTGGACTACTTTGACGTCTTTTATATCTTAGGCTTTTCATACCAATTGGGAAGAGGGTATAAATGTATGTACATCTTCCTCTGTGTCACTCACTCATTCATCTGTTTATTATTTTACATATTCTGAATACTGATGGATGTCAGACACCCCACTAGGAGCCACAGGTAATCCAAATAGCAATATAGACATAGTACCTGGCATTAAGGAGTTGACTTCTTAGAAGGGGAAGTAAGAAAAAGGAAGTTGTGTTATTTGGACTAGATAGTGAGGCAATCAAGTTGTAATGACACAGGAGGGAGAAAACTCCTTAAGGGAACAGGAGAAGGCAAGAAAGTTGGGCTTGAAATAAGCACAGTCATTTGTGGCTCAGCTTCATTCACTGAAAAACCAAGGTGGTGCACAGTGAATGCCAGATTTTATAGTTTGTAAGGGGAAATACTATTAAAAGAATGTGCTGGTCAATTATGAAAATTAACTATCAAGTATAAGGACTCATGTTCTCCAAGCCTTGATAACATTTTTCCCTCTTATTCGTATTCTAAATCTTGGCTTCATTCTCTTATGAATATCAAAGATGCTTTATATATAAGGTATATTTGACTAAATTGCTTCAAATGCAATAAAAGTAGTTATACAATCCCAATCAATATTTCATTTGTATTACATGGAAAATAGATTAGTTGTAATAGTTGAATGAGAATTTTCCTTTAGCATGCATTTAGTAAAGTCTTAATCAACATCTACTACGTTTAAAACATTATGCTAAAAAAATGTGGTGGACACTGTTAAGTTTTTATTATCTATATTTATTTGAAGCATGATGTTTCTGGATCAGAGGTAGATTGATTATTTACCTACAGAATGCTTTGGTATTGTTTCTCCACATCACAGTCCTCCCTGGGTGATACAGTAAGGCCAGATGCACCGGTAGGTACATCATCTTTACTTTAAGAGAGGAATCCAGAACTCATGAATTTTACGACTTATATTGGAGTTGGGACATGCACTCCTCCACTCTTAAGGAGAAATGGAGAAAGAGCCAATTTATCTTTTACTCAGGGCTGTAAAAGAAGGTCTCTACCAGAAGTGTGAGCAGTTTACTCTAGTGAAAATATGAAAGGTTTTATTCCATTAGTATGGGAGTGCATGGCTCTACAATAACGGAGACAAAAGACTTTAGTCTAGCACCCTTAATATCTGAGGAGGAAATGGCTTAGGGAAAAGGTAAAGGAGATATTATCTGTTTTTATAGCACGTTAATTTTCATTGCTCAGAGGCCAATGACTGTAGGAATATTGAGAAATCTAGGGAGGATTGCTTTTCAATGGATGCCAAGTCTAATTTTATACATGTAGTACGTATGTTTGTATGTATAGAAGATATACATATGTGTGTGTTTAAAATAAAATACCCGAGAATATAGCTACACAATAACAACTTTCTAGTGTCTTTCCCTCTTCGGCTCTATTCTACAGACAATATAAGACATATTTGGGATTGATGCAGCTTTGTTTTTTAAGAACATCTGCAGGCTGTGTGCTTCTTGACTTTACCTGTTAAGCCTACCACGTGTCATCTCACCATAGACTTATTTTTACAATTTGACTAATTTAGCAGTTCCTTTGTCTAATTTTAAGTGCTTTGACAAAAGAGGAGTCCGTTTTTTCATTTGAAGGTATACTCTTATAATGGGTTAATAAACTGTCAAAAATTTCATGTTCCTATAAGTACCTGCTGTTTTTGCCACGTAATGAGGTCTTATCATTTGCTAGGAAGCAGGAATTGTTGCAGCATGGCTAAATGCTCCAAAATGTTGTCACTCTGAAAACACCAAAGCATACAAAATAAAAATGATTAGTATAAATGGAGTTAAATATTCAAAATAAGAATTACGTGCTAACTTCAACAGTCAATAAATAAAAAGTTGAACCAAGGAAATTTGAGATTTAAAACAAAATAAAAGCAGAAGAATATACATTAAGAAACAGGTAAATTAAGGATGCAAAATCAAATAACCCAAGCAACAAAAGTCAAGGCATTGGCATACACTAGAATGAAGACAAATTGTCTTAATCAGGGCATGTTTGATTGTAAAAAATAGAAACCCACTCACCTAGAGTGAGCAAGAAGGAAATTACCTAAAAAGCAAAAAAGGAGGGCAACAAGCCAGCATGCTAAGTCTAACTGGAACTGAAAATTCAGGATGGATTTTGTTGTCTCCATCTGTTAGAGTCTGCAAGGTCTCCTGTCTGTCTTTATCTACATCTGCTGTAATCTCTTGACTCTTTCTTTCTCTCTGTCATGTTGGGTATAGTTCAGTTTAACTGGCAAGGCTGTGGTTCTTATTGCTCCATGCCCATGCCTTTTGAGCGTCTTTGTGTTCCTTATTTTGTGCATCTTGTTCTTGTGAAGATGATCTGAGTGGTTCAGTACAAGTTATGGATTTTTTTTTTTAAAGACTAGGTTTCAAATTGAGTTGCTGAGTCTTATCAGGGAGTGGTATCATATGGACCAATATAGCAGTTTTTAAGGCCCTCGTAGACATTAATGAACGACTTATGTTTTTTTTTTTTTAACTTTTT